>FN648767.1:0-21462 GCA_000310025.1 Ectocarpus siliculosus | reverse complement strand
TTGGGAACGGAGATTTCCATCCCCTTTTGGGGGGGGGGGGGGGGGGGGGTGTAATCATGTCAACGCATTCCGCTAGACCGTGACCGCACACCTCTACAACCCAGGGATGAGCCAGAGTTACGCCGGCCCAGGCTACGTTTCACAAGGGGGGAGGTTGCATTGTCGTTCTGTGGAGGGCAGCGTCGAAGAGGATAAGGTGGGAGCGGCGGGGACCGGGATGAGGTGCGGCTAGCTCGCAAACAAATAGGACGGCATATAGAAACTAACAAACGAAACCACGGCAGCAGCAGCAGCAGGAGCCTTTCCAACAGCGGACCTGCAGCGGTGTCGTGGAGACGAAGTGTTTCCTAACGAAGGTCACGAAGGCGGCGGCGTCCTCCCAGGTTGACATCCACCCCAGCGACACTCGAACCAGGCCGGTAGGCCGGCCGTCGATGAGGTCGTGCTCGTCCCAGCAGACGTGGCCTCTTTGTTGTGGCGGCGGGATAAAAACAAAAGCGAGAACAGCAAGAAATGTGAGCACCACCTAGCGGCTACAAAGAGAGGAAGAGAGAGGGGGGGGGGAGAGAGAGAGGGAGAGAGAGAGACAGAGGCAGAGAGAGGGGGGGGGAGAGAGAGAGAGAAACTACCAAGCATGGTTCAGGCACGTGAAAGTCACCCAAAGCAAGGCCAGGAGGTCATTCTGCCTCGGCGACATCTTAGGGTCATGCCTATATCGAGAAGTAACAAGGTGTCGTTTATACCCAACAAACACGCCATCACCGCAACACACCACATCCCATCCGCCGGAAAAAGTCAAAGGAATTCCTTTCCTTTGAACACCCTTCCGTGCGCAACATCGAAACCGTATTGTACCAAGCACCCTGCATTTTTTCTCGCCCGCAAGCTATGGTGAGAGACAAAATTCAACGGAAGCCGAACGTCATGCTATTTATCTCTCGACTCACCGCTCCAGGTGCTCCTTAACATCGTCATCCGTCAGGCCGAGAGCCGACTGGCACGCCCCCGGGTTGCAGAAACAGCCCGTCCGCAGCTGAATGTTCTCGAGGCTGGCAATCTTTTCCACCTCCGCGTGCCCGACGTGCTGCCCGCCTGGCCGGAGAAAGGCCATCGTTAGCACCGGCCCCTGCCCCACGAACAGGCTGTGTCGCTTTATTTCGGTGTCGGCCACTCCCTGGCCCGCTTTTTCTGCCCCGACCCCGTCGGCTTCTGCTTCCCGTCGTTGCTCCGCCTCTCGCGTCTCTTGGAATGGGCGGCCGTTGTTTCCGTTCCTTCTCTCTGCTGCGCCTGACACATTCGGTAAATCGCCCCCCGACTCCATCGGCCCCGCCATAGCAGGGGACATCGTTGGCGACACTGTTGACGGTGGCGCCTGTCGCGGTGCTGCTGGTGGTGGCGGTGCTGATGCCGGTGGTGCCGACCCCGCCCCCGATGCCTCCCCGTCCCACCTGCCGAAGAACCTGAGCACCGGCTCTCCGCTCGCGTGCCGCAGCGATGAGAGCTGCGCGTATAGATAGCGCGCCAGGGACGACGTGTGGGTGGCGATTGCCTGCATTCCACCGACGCGTGTCAGCGCCCCAAACCCCGCCTGAAGACAGCGGAATTCAGCGCAGCGCGCTGTCGTTGTTGGAGAGACAGGAAAAACGAGCGTGGAATTCCAAAACGAACAAGAACCAAAATTCGACAGCAATACGTGCGCGGCGAAGAGTGATAGCGTGCGCGCGTATCACCCTGTGCCGTACTTAAGAGCCAAGCAAACCTGAGCAAAGTATCACACAAACATTCCAACGTTTCTCTCTCTCGCCCCCGGCGCGTGTGCCCTCTCCTGTCTCTCTCGTCTTATCGACCGACTTTGCCGCCGTGGCGCACATACCTGGAGAGCCAAGACGCCGAGAAAGTTTTCGGTGCCGTCGGTGAGCCGCCGTTCCGTTTCCGGACGAAGCTGTCGAAACGGGCCGCCGGCAAGGGCGGCCGCCACGGTGCCGCCGCCGAAGTAAAGCTTTCGGAGCACGTGCGCGGCGCTCTCGCGAACGATCAGGGCGCCAAGGCCGGTCGGGTAGCTAAGGTGATGCAGACGTTTGGTTCGGCCGAGCCGGTTGCGGTGAGGAGGAGGAGGGTGAGGCAAGGATGGAAAGAGACCGGTGGAGCGACGGGAGAGTTGTAGTGCAGCTTGTCTTGCCTTACCGTCGTGGGCACAGCTGTGGCACGGGGTACTTGTCCAACACCACATACAACGCGAGGACGCGTTTAACATACTCGGTTTCCTGATCTTTGCTCTCCTCGCCACAATATTGGACCCCTTGGCTTACAAGCGCCGCACTCGACAAGAGCCACAACAAACTCACCCGAACATCTTGTAGAAAGATATACAAACAAAATCCGCCTCGACGCTGGACAGGTCGAGCGACGCCGTGCCCGCAAACTTTGCTGCGTCTAGCAGCACCCACCACCGTTCCACGAGCCGCCGCCGCCGCCGCCGCCGCCGCCTTCGTCGTGGCCTGTCGCCCGAAATAGCCGGTTCATCGTCATCTCTTCTTCCCTCTTCTCCGGAATCGTTGGTGTCGTCGAGACGGTCAGAGTCGAGCCCCTCCAGAGCTCGCCGGCCTCTATCGCTATCGGCATGGGTGTTTCTGACATGGCCTGGTGAGGTGGCATGGCGAGGAATAGCGAATTCTCCGCAGTCATGGTGAGAACAAGAAAGATGGCCGCCATGGCGACAGTCGGAGTTCCGGCGATGTCGGCCGTGGGAGCGCCGGCAGCTATGTCCGGGCGTAGAGAGGGCCCCTTGCTTCACGCGCCCGGCGATGCCCAGGTCGGCACGTAAGCCCGTGGCGTTACACTCTGCGGGAAAAGCAAACAGGGAGTGCACGACCCGCCCGTCGTCTTCGTCATTCTCAGCGTCGGTGTTGCCACTGTCGCTGTCGCTGCTGGTATCACCGCCGCCATATCTACTACCGCCACTAGTTCCTCCGTTGTTCACCGTGTGGTTGTCGTCGCCATTCGAACCAGAGGTAGAGATGCCAACAGCCGTGCTGGCGCTGGTGTTGATCGGTCTTCCTGAGCGGGTACCCCCGCCGCTAGCTTCGCCACAGCTGCAACCACCACTATCGCACCAGTATGTGTCTCTCTCCGTCGGTACCCCCTTCTCGTCCCGCACTTCCCCCTCCCACCTCCCCCGTGCTACCTGCCCTCCCGCCCGGTCGTCCTCAGCATACGTCGACGAGACGTAGCAGCCTCTGCCCCTACTACCAACAACGCCGTCCACGCCGAGTTCCAAGTCCATGCATTGAACGCCGGCACCAGCGGCGCGGGCGTACTCACGGATGCCGAGAACCGAGCTGTGGCTCCTCCGCGCGTGGACGAAACGGGACCCCCCCCTTCCGCTTCCCCTTCGATGTCGTCGCCAAGGGAACTGCTCGCCGACCATCTTCAGGGCAGAGGTCGCGCCCGAAGTGAACACCACGCTCCACTCTTGGGGGGACACGCCAAAGTGTTGGAGGACGGCGTGGCGGGCGGCGTCGATGCGTTCTCCGGTAACGGTTGCGACGGGACCCTGTCAAAACGTTGGGGGTCGGGTGTTGTTGCTTGGTTAACAACCCCTTTGGGCCTACGCTCCGTTTCGACGTCAACTGGTTTTTTCCACCGCAGAAAAAAAAAGAGACAGAAGTGCAGAGAAGGAGGCAAAGTGTAGTTCTGTAGACGCAACAGCTATCTCCACCAATAGGTCATGCGAGCAGCCCGCGACAGGGTGGTGGCCACAGACAGAGTCGTAGAAGGGTTGACGGGTGGTCACGCTGCGGCCGGTAGGGCAGGTAGCCTTGTAGACCTTGAAATGATTAGTCGTGTAGCTGCTTCAGCTACGCTATTTTCAGTATAGCCTAAATTATCAGTGGAGACGGAGATAGCGCTGCCTCTGCGGTGGACGTGTCTTCCTACGAACCAGCTCCCTCTGCCGCTGTTGCTGCCGCTTGCCAAGCGGCCGAAGCAGCGGCCGCACCTCAGAGTGGAGACAACGCGCAAGGAGAAGAGCACGTATCCCCGAAAACGATAGACCTCGCAAACTTCCTGCCCAACCCTTTGCTAAAAGCCGATTGTATGCGGCAGACGTTTCCCACGTTTCAGTTTGAAGTCCAGCCCCAACATGTATGCATAGTTCGAAGTACTAAGATATGAAAGAAATGTTCAAGTTTTTTCCCCATTGCCATGAAAACCTGCTTGCAGAGGCAACTGAGCTTGCTCTGATTCGATCGCAACAGTACAGTGTATGCACACATAAACACTTGGCGGTACAACGTAAAATTATCTGGTCTACACTACACCGCGACACAACCACCCTGCCTCTTGCACGATGGCGAACAGCGGTATTGCTTCGCGGCCACATCACATCACAGCGTGTGACTCTGTTGTGTTCGTGATGTCCATATTGAACACACCACTACTACTTCCATGCTGCGGGACCATGTGCGCACGTCTGATGCGTACTTCCGATAGGGTTTGGGTGTGACAAGGTACGTGTGGTTGCATAACGCTCGCTCTTGTAACCCACGGCCTTCAAAACAGTCGTATCGATATCGATTATCGATACTCGATACGTATCGAGCCATTTTCAGAACATGGAACAAAATATCGGTATTTACGTTTTTTGTCTCGATACGGTCGGCGTATCGTATCGAACCTTATTTTTCGGACCAGTCTCCAACACTACCTCCACGGCTTGCCACCACACCAGCATTTGCAAATGATCAATCAATGATCGGTCAGTACGCCTGTAGGCCCAAACGAGTTAAGGAGGACTGCCCTCTGATCCCGGATGGGTTTGGTGGAGGTCGTGATATCAATCTGTACAGAAGATTTCCCAGCATTTGTGGCCTAACAGGGCGGAGTCCTTGTACGCGCGCACTCCCCAAGTGTGTCATGTTTTGTACGAGCGAGTCAAAAATTATTCATAGTTTTTCCACGAAGAGGCCCGACCCTCTCATCTTCGTTGATTCTGTGCCCTCGGCGTAGCTTACGGCAGACTTGAGAGTACTCTGTTTTGAGGCACAAGTACTTTCTGATGTTTCGTTGTTTCGTATCAGCATGTGTGCGTACTTCACAGCAATGCTTCGGGCATTTCGTCAATTACAAGTTCTCTGTTTTCGCGGGACCGTTTTGTACGAACCCTTGAAATAACCAAAATACTTTTCGTGTTGAGTCAACATGTCGGAGCGCCACAAACATTTTCCTGCGGGTGGAAGAACTGTCGGCTCCTGTCTGTACCATGGACACATTCTGCTACAAATCTCCAGAACTGTCTGAGGTACGTACCTGAGAGTGCGGGTTCCCGTGCACGGCCCCGGCAAGCAAGGGCTCCATAGCCTCCCTCAGCTGGGAGACCCCGGAGAGGGTCGCCCCTGCGTGATCGAGGTAAACCAGGTCCACCTGTTGTTGCTGCTGCTGCTGGTGTTGCTGCCGCCGCCGACGGGTTGACGTTGTCGCTGTGGCGTCAATTACTGGCTGTAGAAGGCTAGGAAAATCATGCTCGCGGATGGAGTCTATGGGCAATCGGTGTAGGCCATCGGCAGCGGCAGTGCCTTCGACAACTGACCGGTAGCCGTACTCCGGATTGTTTCTGACGAAGCCTATCTTTTGGGGCGAGCCCATGGCATCGCTCATGGACATGTCGCTTGTCCCGGCCCCTAGGCCTTCATGGGAAGGCATTGCGAGGTTCTGAAGCCCTGGCTACACAGCTCGAGCATCACGTATAGGCGGAGGACAGCTGAGCAGAGATGCGGGTTTCCAGACGCGGTCAAATAGCGATTTCCCGAATGTGCGGTTCGAATTTAGAACCTCTCCGAAATGACGAAAGCATCAGCTGGTTGTCATGTTCCTTGACACACAGCAGTTCAGGACAACACGTGTCATCCTATCATCCTAAAATCCTAGGGCAGTGCACGAAACGCAGACCACGCCTCTCGGCAAAACAAATGGACCACACGCGGCTGCCCGCCATGAGTGCTAGGATGCTGGTGCTGGCGGCGGTGGTGGGCTCCCTTTGGAATCTCGTGGGCTCCTTCGCGTTCGTGACTCCTGTCAAGACCAAGACACGACTTCAACTGCGCAGCCTTGCCGGCGGCACGACGTTCGTTCAGCCCGCCGACCAGAGCAGGTAAACGCCCAGAGTGTGCGATCTTGTGGCTGTATTCAGGCGTGCATGTTGTGTGCATGTTTGGTTGCGCGAGATTTGTCTTGTCCCACGTCGTTCGTGTGTGATGCTGCTCTGCTGCACCGCTGTTCTCAGTCGCGCCCCACGTCCTTTCTAGAACAAACATTTGACAACGCGGATCAACCACGAACACACATGATGATCTTATCTGCCCCTGCGTACATGTGTGCGCATATGCGTATGTAGATTTACAGCACAGAGAGCCACAACCCTCATCACGACGCACCAGACCAAAGAGCAGTAGTGACTGACGCCATGTGCAGCGGGGTCAGGCCCGCCCCATGGCGGTGCATATGTGAAAAAAAACGCCGACACATGTTCTTGCCCTAGACTACAGCACAGAAAGACACGCGGCGGTGTTCCCGTGCAGTCGAGGTGCGAGCAGAGAGTCGGTCTCGCTCTGGCTCGGTCCCTTCCTTTCTGGCCGCTCGTTTGAACGCAACCTAAAGACGACAAGTAGCACTTGGTAGACTTCTCTCATTCTCTCGTGCGCTAACCAATGCCAAAAGTGAATGACCTCGTGAACAAAGCAGGACGACTGCTGTGTCCATAGCAGTTTTAGACTCAAACAGCTGTCGTTCATGTACAGTAGATTCCCACGACTCTGTCCGTGCACCCTATGCTTCCGTGAGGCCACCGTGAGGATGCTAAGAGAGTTGTCCACGGGGCGGCATTCTCCATGCCAGCAAACACCCCCATCACTCGTGTGTGTATGTTTGTGTATGTACTCACGTTTTGTTTAATACGCACGTGCCAACTTTTTTCAATCCCCTCTCAACTCCACTCCCAGGGTGCGCACCGCCGGCGTCGGCTGGGCGCGATCGCCGATCGTGAGGCCGCCGGTCATCAGACTCTCCTCCTCGTCCAGCGGTGACGGCAACGACGGCAAGGAAGCGGCGGGGGGAGGGGGCCCGGACGCCCTCCAACGGGAAATTGACAGCATACGGGAGGCGCGAATGACCGCCGGCCAGATCAAGGTGGAGCTCGACGCGCTAGGGGTCAGCTACGTGGGCCTGCTGGAGAAGGCGGAGTACGTGCTTGCGCTGGCAGAGGCTCGGGTTTCCGGTGGTGGCGGAGGCGGTGGGCAGACAGGGCCAGCAGAAACAGGCGATGGTGCCGCCGGGGAGGCATCGTCAGCGAGCGGTGAGGTCGACACCGACGCGGCCGCGGCTGCGGCCGACGGCCCGGAGGCCGGACAACCGCCGTCTGCGACGGAGGCCGGAGAGTCCATGCCCGCGGCCGACGACGCTGTGGCCGAGGCGAAGGCGAGGCTCGAAGAGGACGCAAAAGCCGCCGCCGCCGCGGCGAGAGCCACCGAGGCTCAAGCCGAACAGGCAAGGGCCGAAGAAGAGGCGAGACGAGAGGCGGAAGAGCTTAAGGCTCGCCAGGAGGCGGAGGAGGAAGCAGCCGCCAGGGTCGCCGCCGAGGAGGAGAAGGCTGCTGCTGAGCTGAAGGAGAAGCTGGAGGCGGAGGCGGCGGCCGCCCAAGCCGCCGCCGAGCGCGAAGAGGTGGGCTAGTTCGCTGCTCGCGTGTTCGAATTGTGTACAAATTGACCGCCTGGTAGCACGTTGTTTGCTGTTGTTTTTTGACAGCGTGTTGTACACCGGCACTGCCGCCATCAAGAACCAACACCGCTTGTTCTTCTCGGCGTGTTCGTGTATGGGTGTGTCTCGTGTTGGTGTTCGTCGCAATCAGGCGCTGCGCATCGAACAAGAGAAGGAGGAGGCCGCCAGGATAGCTGCCGAAGCCCAGGCCCAGGTACACATACGTGCATACCCGGTATCAAACACGTTCGGAGGATTCGCCAAAATGTTGTTGATGGGCGTTGAAACGGCAACCCTTGCGATTGCACCCTCCACGTACCCTTCATCTATCGCGAACACAAGTAACATACGGTGAGGGTGATTGCTCACTTTTTTTTTATCTTCAATTCCCAAATTTAGCGGTAATGCACAAATCCCGCGATTCTTGTCGCCGCTGAGTCTCGCGCTGACTTGGCTCGCGTTGCGTGTGTGTGCGTGTGCGCGTGTGTGTGTTGTATCTCATCAGGCAGACACGGAGGCCGAACTTGCCGCTGAACAGGCGGCCGCCAAGATGAAGGCCGAGGAGGAAGAGGTACAGTGGTGTAATAGCCAAGCCCCCCTGCTGCGTGCAGTGTACATGTTGTGATAACGTCCGGCTGGAGTAATACACCCAGGCGTTATGCGTAAGTTGTTGTTGGTTCTTGTGGTGTTGTGGAAGAGAGAGGGCACCTTGAATACAGAAAGGTTCTGCGCGGAGGGGCAGCACAAGAGACAGCAGCAGTATTGGTGTTTGGTTTATGCGACTGAGACGCGAAACGCCTTGGTATTCGTCACGCCTTTGCCTATTTGCCCTCTCTGTCTCTGTCTCTGTCTGTCTGTGTGTCTGTCTGTCTGTCTCTCTCTCTCTCTCTCTCTCTCTCTCTCTCTCTCTCTCTCTCTCTCTCTCTGTCCGTGCTCTTCGGTATGAGATACTCGTTCATCTCATTCATCTCATTCATCTGTGTTCCCTGTTTGTTCCTGTTGTCAACGCCCCCGCCGGTGTGCCAGGCGGTGCGCGTCGAAGAGGAGAAGCAGAAAGCTCTCGCCGAGATGGCCGAAGCCGAAACGAAGGCAGCCGCCGAAGCAGAGGCTGCCCAAACAGAAAAGGATACAGCTGCTGCCGCGGCGGCGGCCCCTGCTGCTGCTGCTGCTGCTGCTGCTGCTTCTGATGATGTCGAACAAGAGGAGCCAGCTGGCCAGGAAGAGGAGACTCCGGAGCCGAGCGCAGAGGGGGAGAAGGAAGAGGAGAAGGGGGGAGAGGTGGCGGGAGAGGAGGTTTCCATGGACCCGTCCGGAGCACCGAATGCCGCAGAGGAGAAGGAGGATGAGGTTGAGGAAGTAGTCTCACCACCCCCTGAGGACAAGGAAGCGCCGCCGCCGACTCCTTCGGAAACGGTGAGTGCTTTGGGTAACTGATCGATTTGGAGCACGTGGAGTGGAGCGTTTGCACTACTTTGTGCTACGCCACGCGTATACTGCTGTGGACGAGAGAGAGGTGGCGTGTGAGAAGAAAAAAATATATGGGACTGCACGGGACGTGTGGCGCACCCATCTCGAAGTCCGCGCGATCCACTGGCTTCCCCGCGCGCGACCTCTGCTTCCTGCTCCAATTTCCATTCGCGGCGGGTGGTTTCTACACACATGTTGACACAACCTTATCCTTCCACCACGTCAACCAACCCAATGGCAACTAACGCAATGACAAACCACTATTACTCATTTGTCGGCCCAGGATGAGGCAAGCGCACGGGCGTCCGAGACCCCTTCACCGGACACGGCCGAGACCGCGGCGGTAGCTCAAGACACCGCCCCACCGCCGGCGGACGAGACGGCAGACACGCCGACGGAGCCCGGGACTCCTGCTCCGGAGACCACCGAAGCCGCGACGCCAGCTCCCGAGGGCGACGCCGCCGCCGCCGCCACGCCTCCTCAAGTCGACGAAGTCAATGGCGGCGACGCAACGGACCCGCCTTCTGAGGACGACGCAGGCTCTGAGACCGACGCCGCTCCTGCTGCTGGTGATGACGATGACGCCGAGGAGCAAGCCTCTGGGGGGGGCGGCGGCGTGGACGCGCAGGCGGCCAAGATCAGGGAGGCTCGCATGACCGCGGGGCAGATAAAGGCGGAGCTGGACGCCCTGGGCGTGGGCTACGTGGGCCTGTTGGAGAAGTCGGAGTTCGTGATGAAGCTCGCGGAGGCGAGGGTAGACGGGGGAGGGAAGGCGGCATTGGAAGGGGAGAGTAGTGATGCGGTGGAAGAGGAGGAAGAACAAGGTTCGGCCGAGGAGGCGGGAGGAGAGAAGAGCTCTGACGCCGCGGACACTGCTGCTACTGACGCTACTGCTGCTGCTGCTGCTGCTGCTGCTGCTGCTGCTCCCGCGGCTGGCGATGAAGGGGAGCCGGCCGCCGAGGAAGAGGTCTCGTCGGAACCGTCGACGACGCCGCCACCGCCTGCTGCTGCCGCTGACACGGCCGAGGCGGAAGACGAGAAGAAGGAGAAGGAGGAGAAGGAGGAGGAGGAGGAGGAGGAGGAGGCAGCGTCGTCTGCCGGAGAAGACGCCGCCGATGAGGTAGGTGACCTGGCTTGATGGAGCCAAGATTGTCTGTTCCGCGGTTTCGCCTCGTAGTGCACGTTTTTTCGTGTTGGTGTGTTCCTTGTTGTTTCTTTCTCGGCAGTGTTATTTCTTGCTGTTGCTCACTCGACGGCAGGAACCCTTTCTCCAGGTGGTGAAAGAAACCCGGTTATATTCCTCCGCAGCTAGTAAATAGAGGTGCACCTGCGTGTTTCGTGTTACATCACCGTTGCTCTTTTTGCCCCCCCCCCCCCTGCGGGAGGTCCCGTGGTTTGTAAGTCAACGCCATGCCCTGGTTCCACAATTCCCGTCTCTATGCGCTTCGATGCCCTGCGGAATACGACAACCGTACCCCGAACCACAAATCTATACACCTACACAATAGCACACATTGCACGCGTACTCTGATTCCTACTCGACAGCGTTCTTTATTGCTCTTCTGCCTATGGTACCGCCAATGACTGTTGCCAATAGTGGTCAGCCGTTTTGGTGCTGTCAATGCCAGCGAACGACTTACCCCACACACACACGCTTTGGCACGGGTGTTGCAGGTTTCCGCGATGCGCGTCTCCGCGATAAAGAAGGAGCTCGACGAGCGAGGGGTCGGATACCGAGGGCTCTTCGAGAAGTCGGAATTCGTTGACCTCCTGGTCGACGCTAGGGCCAAGGGGATCACCGCACCTCCGCCATCATCGTCCGGCGACACCGATGGTGGTGCTGGGAGCGGGGGGGGGGCATCCGCCCAGGCACAAGACAAGGCCGACGCCGCCTACAAGGACGTCGAGGTGAGGAGAAGACTTGGAAGAGATGCTCCCAGGGATGGGTCTAGGTTGGCGCGGGAATCAAGCCAGGGGTTGGTATCTGGGAATATTTTGACGCATTGATATTTGTTCGGTGCCCCTGGTGTTGTTCGCGTTTGGAGGGTGTGCTAAGGGACCAGGGGGCGTTTGCCTTTGAAGAGAGTGAATGGAGCCTCTTGTTGGACGTCGCCCCTCTCATTGTGCTGATGACACGTCAACACTTTTTGCGTCCTGGATAACACTTGACGCAAGGCACCTGCAAACCGCGAAAAAAATCGCTTGCCTCTCTCTCAGCCGGCGCCAACTCGCTTTTTCGAAGGCAAAACAAGTAGCCGCATCCACCGCAACTGTTGTCTAGCCATCGTGATCGCAGATGCGGTAGATAACACCGGTGAGGTATGTGTGTGGCAAGTGTATCTACGCCCTTTTTGACTCGACATTGAGGCACGGCATATTTAACCACACACCCCCAACTCAGCAGTTTCATCCACGTCAACGAAACATCCAGGATTCCCACCACCTACCCGCCCCGCGGCTCGGGTGTTTGCCCCTTTTGCTGCTGAAAGTAGGTGAAGAAGATGAACAGCGACCCCTCCGGCGGCAGCGGCGGCGGCGGCAGCGGCCAACAACAGCAGCAGCCCGGAGGCGGCGGTGGTATGCCTGGGGGCATGCCCGGCGGGATGCCCGGCGGCGGGATGCCCGGGGGGATGCCCAACATGGGCGGGGGCGGGGGCGGTGTCAACATCAACGACATCTTGAGCGGCCTCGGGGGTATGGGCGGGGGCGGCGGCGGGGCCGCTGGCGGGGCGGGAGGGGGAGCCGGTGGCTTCGACATCGGCAGCATTCTTGGCGCGATGGGAGGAGCAGGCGGTGCGGCGGGGGGCGGTGCGCCAGGAGGAGGGGGGGGCGGAGGGATGGGAGGCATGGGTGACATGATCGGGAAGATGATGAACAACCCGAAGGCCATGGAGGCGTTCCAGAAGGCGCAGAGCAATCCAAAGGTAAGTTTTATTGGCGTGTTTCAGGTCGACGAAATGCGGTCTTGGTTGTCTTGCAAGAGAGAGAGAGTTGGGCTGGCTCACTGTGCACCCGCCTTCGCCCAGACGTAGGCCATGAGCATTTGTACATACTCTCTTCCGTTTGTCAGATTCGGAAGGACACAGTGGTTTAACGATTGTGAGGAAGGAGGACTGATAATAAGGTAAAACAGCTCTTGATGATCAGCATGCCGCCACATGCTCCCTTGTCCCTCCCTGTGCATTTCAAAATATGACGACCATTTTTATTGTTGTTGCGTGTTTCCTCTACTCCTGTTTTGATATCCTGGTGCCGCGTGTACGCGACGGCACGTAGGTCATGGCCGCCATCCAAGACGTTACCCAGAACGGCATGAGCGCCATGTCCAAGTACCAGGACGACCCCGAGATCTTGGCGATCATCGAGGAGCTCAAGGGCTTGTTCTGAGAGACAAAGGGTAGGGGGGGCAAGATTGCCACACCACCGCAGGCTAACAGCAGCTTAGTACCACCATCGATGACAACGTAGTCTCGGAACCCTGGCACCGACAAAGGGCACATGCACGCCGTCGAGTGAGAGTAGACAAGCTCTCTCCCGCTGCTGCTGCTGCTGCTGCTGCCGCTGTTGCAGCTGAGACTACGTGGCTGCAGCAGCGGTTGTCGAAGTCGTACGTAACACGACAACAAGAGGAGAATAACTCGGCTCCCGACAAGCAGCGGTACAACAGGAGCCGCACGTAGCAGTAGTGATTGCGTTCGCATGTGTGTAGACTTTAACGTCTTGCGTACGAACGCGTTCGTGGTATCATGTACGGTGGTTTGGATTGGACGGCGCCGAGTTCGCAATCGGTATTGTGCATTTGTAGGCTGAGACGAGCCCTGCCCATACGAGGCTTTCGTGCTTCGACACACTGCCATCTGATGATGCTTGTTCTTCTTGGTTCCTATTTAGCCGGTGCGGGTGTGTAGCAAAGTGCGTTTCGTTCGTTGTGCGGTAGAGGTGCCTGAGAGTATGGAACTCTAGAACCCTAGTAGTTAGTTGGTTACAGACTTAGCCGGAGAAGGCATATGACAACCATGCTGCTGCCGCTTCCGACGCGCCGGTCATTGTGTGATTGTAAGCTCATTTAGTAGCGCAAAAGTAACATCGAAAAGAGACGGGTCCACAACTACTTTTGTGGTTGCCTGGAAGGCAATGCTGTTACGTGCCGCTGCACAGCCGCGTTGAACAGGTTGCGAACGCAGCGCGGCACAGGCTGTCCGTGTGTTTGACGGCAGCATGATCGAAGACGCGAACCTGCCGCCTGTCGATTGGTGTGCAATGCGACCATCATCCGTGACTTTAGTCAGCCTGGCTAATGCTCACACCTGTTCCTCCTGAGGGATGGTACCCATGCCATCGACAGAAACAAGCCCCCCCCCGTGAGGAGGCGAATGAGAGCCTCACGTGCTTAGGTGTTTTCATCGCCCACTCTACTGCATCTTCTTTCATGTGAAAAGTGTTCATGTGTTGCGCTTTCCTCAAACAGTCTTTGAGCTTATTTCTCTGTCCCAGTCTTGTTTCGCCAAAAAAAATAAAAAACAATCATCCCACCAGCAGAACCAACAACCACCACCACACACCAGTGCCGTGTATGCAACCGTCCCGTCGAAATGCGAGCACACGGGAGAGCCTACAGTACGATGCTCTTTTCGACGCCTCGTGCGATGCCCAGCGGTCATCATGGACCCCATTGCAGAGGCCTCCGTAAACAGACAAAAGATCGACTGTTGTACGGTGGATGGACCGAGGGCAGAAAAAGAGACAGCAGCAGAACAAACTCTTCTCGTGAAAAACCCGATGAAGGAAGAAAAAACAAAATGCAAGTGGAGAACAAGGAAACACCGTCACTACGAACCCGGCTTGTGGTGCTTCCAACGTTAACGTTGCGCAACACTGACGTCACACCAGAACGCACATCACATCAGATGCAACCACGAACACCAGTACTTGCATCATCTACTTAGACTATTGTTTGTCCGATCCGTCGCGCTTTGGTTCGATGCAGACAAAAGAAAATTGAATACCACGGATAGATGTATGCGGCGCTGACCAGGATGGGCTGAAGGTCTCTCTCAAGGCACGACAAAAAAACTAAATGACGGCATGCGTTTATCATGAGTGCATCACTCAAGGCAACGAATCCCGTCATCTAGCTTTGTCTTGCCTTCGCAGAAACAAACCTTCGGCTCGTCGCGTAAAATAAAAAAGAGTCGGCTACCCCTCCCAGACAACGAAACATGAACGAACCCGGCATTCATGAAAAAATCACCAACCACGCGGGGCCGCGCACCTCCGGAAATAAGCCCCGCGCATTCCTCTCGTTTCGAAATCAAAACTGTTCCCAAGAGCTCGCGCCCCGCTACGTAACCAAGTCGATCACCAACCACGGAAAAAAGACACCACGCACGCGCTCAAATGTCAAAATAATTTTCGCCGCGATCAGCAGGCGATCACGCACAGCACACGTAGTGCAGTGCGGATCCTCCCGCAATCGGCAGCAAAATTTGACAGAGCTGCGGAATGCCAGTTCAATTAACCGAGTTTTTATCGCCAAGATCATGTCAAGCAAGTAAACGGACCAACACCGGGACTTAGCCGCAATCTCGAAAATAGTTCGGCACCACTGCACACCCAGCAGGTTCGAGTAAGAATTTTTCACACGCGAGATAAACTCCCCGAGCTTGAACGGAACGGAAGAAAAAAAAAGAAGCTCGCTCTTGAAAACCGAAGAAACAAATGCTGTTCCACGAGGGAAGCAATGAAAAACAAATCAGCGCAAGCGCAGCAGCACCAAAGGCACACAAAGTCGGCGGCTGCGTCTCCAAAACGGGATACACAAGAGAAGGTCTAAACCTTGCACCCAACAACATGCAGGATTGATTCTACATGCCAGCCAAACTGTCAAGAGATCAAACAGATCCGGCACGCGCATGTAACGGAAAGACTCCACACTTTCACGAGCTCTGAACCAAAACCAGGGCAAGCTGCCACGACCACAAACACACGAAAACAAGGACAACGAATCAACAGGACCAAGTCAAACCCCGTCTAGGGTAGGCGGGCTGGTGCCACTGCTGTAGGCGTCATCCTCTTCAATGCCGAAACCCCCCTCGCCGCCGTCATCGTTGACCTCCTTTCTGTCCACCGCTTCGCCCGCGCCGGCCGTGTCCGTGTCGTTCTCAACGGTGTCCACGCCCGTCACGGTACGGTCGCTTGCGGCGTCGCTGGTGCTGGTGCTGTCGCTGATGCTGGGATCGGTGGTGGCGTCGTCGGGGGTGCTGGCGTGCGTAGTGCTGGCGTCGCTCATGTGGCAGGTTGTGAGCTCGTCCTCGACCTCCTTCATCCTCTGTTGCGTTCTGGCCTCGCGATTCACCGCCTCCGCCTTGTCGTGCTCGCAGCATGATACCTCCTCCACAAGGGTAGACGTAGTCGTCAACACCAGTCGCTGCACGGCCTCCAAGTGGGATCTGCAGTACAGTAAAAGGCGCGGCATTAGAGCAGCCGAGGCGTGCGCGGCGGCGGCGGTGGCGAGGGGTGGGGGTCGTGACTGTTCAACATCAAATCACGTCTGAAACCAATGGTGTTTCTGCATGAAAATCTGGTATAGTTGCCATATTGTACACGTCATCGAGACGGCACGTGACCACCCCAACATGAACCACAACCAACATCGCCATCACCAAGCACGCGCAACGAAAATAACGGCAATCACCAATACCACGCCAGCGGGAAACATGCTACTCCTATGCTTTGCATTTGCAATCGAAGCACGCCAACACGCACCGGATCATTGGATAGCCTGCGTGCGAGCCCCAGCGGTCGTCGTTGTCGAACGGGGGCGTGGCGCCGAGCACCGCTCCCTCCGCGACGTGCGCCAGGCTTTCCACGGTGGACGCCTTCTCGGCGACGTCGTCGGCCAGAGCGAGGGCGACCGCGAGAGCACGGGAGTCCAGGTCCTCGATGTCGGCACCGTAGGACTCAGCGATTGCGCGAGCCTCGTTCACCTACGTCGGTACATCGAGTGGCGACAGTCGAGACGTTGCAGCGGAGGAAGGGAGGGTGAGCGGGAGGTGGGGGGATAAAAAGGGTTGCCGTATGTATGGCTCTCGTTGTGCCAGGCTACGATACAGACATCAGTAGCAGTGCCAAGCGTCAATCGCTGTCGAAACTCCCATGTCGGCTGCTTACGTTCGTCCGGCACAAGGCCAGTTCATCCTCCAGCTCCTTCCTCGTGTCCGTGCCCACGTCCAGAAGGCACTGGAGCTCAATCTCGCGCTGCTCAGCTTCAGACAGCTCCTCTTCTATAGCGAGCGTGGATGCTCGAGCCATGGCCGCTTCTTGCTCGACCAGGCGGAGGGAGAGGTCCGATCGCTCAGACTCCTTCTGGGCCGCCAGTTGCTGCTCGGCGACGGTGTCGGTGAGGGCGGCGACGATGCCCTCGGCGGTGTCGAGCTTTGCGATGAGGTCGCCCTCCGTCCTCGCGGACGTCTCGTGGTCGGAGGCGGCCGTTTCCAGCACGTAATCGACGGTGGCTCGGAGCGCCTCCACCTCGTCACGGAAGTACTTTGCCTCGGCGGCCGCCTCGTTGCGGTCCGCCTTGGACTTGGCCTGCTCCGCCGTGAGCGCGCTCGCTTGAGCCGTGGAGATGAGCTCCTTCTCGTGCACAGTCCTCGTGAGGTCCTTGACGGTGTTCCTCAGCTTGACAATTTCCGCCTTCAAGGCGTTCGAGCGCCTCTGGTGGTAAGGTGGGGTGGACGAGAGGCAGCGCGGGGGAAAGGGTGTGGGAGGATGGGGTGAATGTTCGGGGTATCTATAATAGTAGGGGAGACACGTCGAAAGAACGATTTTCGGTGCAGCCACGAGGGAACAAAATGCTCTCGATATAACCAACCAAGACTTCAGGCGCAACATCGCTGCAACGTTTCCACGCATCGGGCACAACTGAATACAGCGGAATCTCACGATACATCGTCGACATTACCCCAGGGGTTTGGCACTGTCACAACCGCTGAGCTCGCTCCCTCACCCTACAGTACACGGGACAATAACGCAGGCTGCTCGGCTCTCTTATCGACGGTAAGTATCAGGACTCAGCGAATCAACTAAAATAACCCTGTACTCTAACACACCAAGCGAGGTCAACCACTCGAGGCGTTCTCGAGAACTGTGGAGGCCACGCGTCTCAGTGCTTTTCTCAACAGTTGTCCCTCCTTATACTATTGTATATCATCAATGCATCATTCGGCAAATGACAGGCGAGGTAGAACTTACCGCAGCATCCAGCGAAGTGGTCGAGACGTAGTCGACAACGGCGCCGGGAAGACTCCTGTCCGAAAATAATAATAATATGAAAACGGAAACAGGATGCATGCAACAAAGCACGGACAAATGTTGTGAGACGCTGTACGTAAGAAAAGGAAGTGCTCCAGTTGTACGGGGGAGAATCAAGACCTGCACACACGGGAGGGAATGGCCCGTGGCACCATCTCTCGTCGGAATACGAACCCCGATGTTGGACTTCTGCGGGAAGAATTCACCACATACCATACATAGGCTTTAGCATTTTTGTGACCACGGGCCGAGTCTTTGCTAGATTTTGGGATTAGCAACTGACACGAGTTTAATGTGAAGAAAAACAACAATTCAACACCAACAATACACGAACAACCTGTCAAAGCCATGCTCAAGACTTGGGGGCGGGGGGGGGGAGGGGGTGCTGCACGGAAAAAAAAAAGACACAGCGAGAAGGCATAGTGAAAATGCATCTGTTCCACAGCCCTTTAACCGAGAGACCCAAGCATGCAGGAAGCACTCCACTGGCGTATGGTATTCATTGCCCGCTTCTTTTCGGGGCGACGGATGACTACTGGGTCTCACACCACATGCCATCAGTGTGAAGGCAATAAAAACCAACACACACATGACGGAAGACGAGCAGCGTCTGCACACATCTCTCACCTAAAGAATGCGAGGACCCTCTCTTGCTGCTCCTGCTTTGCTACTACCATCGCCGCCTCCTCAATGGCGACGGAGCGGAAGCCCTTCGTGGCGGCCTCCTCCACCAGCCCACGGATAGTGTCGACGCTACCAGAGGGGGAGCTCTTGGTCGCCTTTGCCAGCTTCTTCATGAAGCGCTTCTCGTCCTGAACGAAAAGGAAAGGCGTACACAGTGGATCGAACGAGGGGGAGAGGGGGAGATTTTGATATTTGTCCAATGTCATACAACAGAAGAGGCAACAACGACGAAGATACGGTGCGTGTGTATGCAATCCATCTATCTTGTGTCGATTACAAGTATCTTGGCGGGGGCGGGCGGAAAAAAAAGGCGAGGAAATACATACGCATAGACTACAGAATTTTAATTCCCTGGGAGGTTTCGTTCTTCAGGCTTCGTTCGGAGTGTGGTGGATGCTTTCACTGTTGTTCTCTGGGCCTCTCGTCTGATTGCAGCAGGGCACAAACACATGCATTGGACAATAATTCTGGTGGTCTCCACAATATTCAAAAATTCAAATTTCAAATACTCTGCTCGCAGCAAGTGCCCGAAACAACGAAACATTTATTTCTATTTGTCCATGTAGACGTTCGACGGTACTGCCGAAAGCGGAGGGGCCAAATCCTCCTGCTACTACTCTGCGATCCATGCCATAACAATTCGATCCCCGTGCCGATGTGCAATATATGCGTTCAAACAATATCGTTCTTGAGTTTTTTCTCGCACGAAAAATATTGAATCCAGGTGGTGAAAACTATCTATCCGATCAGTACCCAGTACCAACGATTCGATTAATTCTGCCGTTTCTCTTGCATGCGGCGAAGCTGCGAACGGAAGTAAATCAACAGCAGTACCTGCCAGTAGTTGCTCTCGGTCCGGTGTCAATGCTGAATGCGAAAGACAAGGCGGATAATGTAGCTGTACTTGTCGAAAAAAGCAACAAAACCAAAGCCGCTTCAACTAAATATCTATCTCTCCGGTGAGAGAGCCAGGCACCACAAAAGGATGAGTGAAATTTCGAACATCGAACGACAAGTACGACTGACTGACTGACTGACTGACTGACAGACTGACTGAATGGTTGAACCCCAACAAGCTCTTCTTCGTCATCATGTGCAGACCATTTTTTCCCGTCCGTCCTCTCTTCTTCCTTTTTACATTTTACTCGCCTTTCCGTACGCCCGCTGCTGGCCCACGACGTGCTGGTAGAACGTCTTCGGCGTGGCGGGCTTCGCGGCCTGAAGGAGGGCGGTCTGTTGGGCCGTGACCGCCCGCAGGATCTCTGATTCGTCTTGTTCTTCTTTGTTCTGCCCGTTCGTCAAGTAGCAGTAGCAAGCAGCATGTCTCACAATTGTCACAATTGCTGCTGCAAAACTGCAAAATGTCCGTTCGTCCGTTCAACTCCCGGACAATCAATTCTTCACAATCGATCGGAGGGTTGAACAGGCAACGGGTGAAACACCTCCCGACAAATAACTTTCGGCAATCACGGTATATTGATTTGCTGGTGCAGCTACTTGTACGATATGCAGACTTGAAATAATTTTTCTTGCGGTGCACGGAGCAAACCCAGTATTTCTTGGGCGGTGGCAACCCAGGCAGACCGAGTATCATCAGGCGTTGACAACTAACGAGAGAGGCTTGTCTAGTACACTCTCATGTTGAGCAGGCACCATGCCACCTACCACACAAGCCATCTGCAACGTCCATAAATGTAGGAGTACTGCTGTGGAACTGCGATCGTCTACAGTACACAAACATCCTTCTACAATGAAATCTCAAGATAGATGAAGCAGAGCGAAACAAAAAACACTGTACGTACACACATCGGGCGAGATAAAAATGCTGAAAACCTCTCACGTCGTTCGGCTCGCCGCCCACCGCAACGCAGCCGGCCGCGCGGCACCCGCCCCTCCTCTTCTCCGCCAGGAGCATGGTGGCCCCGGGCGGGCACCTCTTCTCCCATTCCACCCGCGGGCAGGAAGGGGCCAGGCGGAGGTCGGCCTGTTGCCGAAACGCGAGCCAGCTAGGGGTCATGGACCCGTCGTTCATTGCTGCCGAGTTGAACCCCAGCCTGGGGCAGGCCACGGCAAGTTCTCCACCGCTGTAGAAGTGACGCACGCGACATCCGCAGGGAACAACGCGGACAGTGCAGTGTAGAACATGTCATGGACTGCACCAGAATCTACTGACGACGGCTGGCTGGACAAGGGCGCGGCAGGCACCCTTTGCATCCAGAAACAACGACAAAACAAGCGCATTTGAACGTCTCTACCGCTCTCTACACAGTAGTCTAGTATTTCTCCGACAGATCACCTAGATACCTGCGGGACCAACTGAGCGCGGCAATCAATTCAACAATCGCTCACCAAGGAGGGGGGAGGCGGTATTTCCCAAAATCGTCGAGAGAGCCGGCCTCGCCCTCCACCAGCAGAGCAGAGCAGCACTTGTCTTGTGGGGTGATGGCGTTGGCGGGCGCGTTGATGCCCTTGCCGTGTGCTCCGAACGCGAGGAGCATTGACAGCACCAGCAGCAGCAGCATCCAAGCCCTCATCTTTTCTTCTGACAACGAAAGACATGAGAAACCAATGCGTTAATTTTCAACACAACGGGTGTCCCTGGTTTATTGCTGACAAGGGCAACCAGAGCCGGATCCTGTACATATCGCAAAATATCCCATAACCCCTTGTGCCAGCGAGCATTGCACGTGTTGCCTTTGCCATCATCACGTGGGCGTTCTGCGGTACATTGTGGGTTGGTTGAAGCCAAAGAGAGCCAGCAATCTGGCAGTCGGTGGAAGGCAGGGGACGGGGGAACACCGGCATCTCGGAAGACGCTGTGCTGTGTTCTTTGGTTGGTCTTTGATCTTTCACCGCTTCTTTTCTCCGCCCCTTTTCTACATGGACGTTCTTTGTGGGGACAATTTTTCAACGAATGCCAAAATTTTCACCCGCTGGTTGGCATGGATGGTTCCTCTCTCCCGCTCATAAGTGTTGCGTGCTTGCCTGCCTTCGGATCCATATATATATGACACAGGCCAGGGGCGCTACTCTCCTCTTTCCCGCTGGGGGATACTGCTACAGTAGGTGTTTCAGAAAGCCCGTGGGGATTTTGGTTTCGTATGATGTAGCTCTCAGAATTACCGAGACTGCTGCGGCATGAAAGCTGACGACAGAGAGGATCGGAGGCGGACAAAACTCAGCCGCCGGTGGCGGAAAGAGCAGAATTAGCATGACGCGAGGGCAGATTCCTACGAACAAAGAATGATC
>FN648766.1:31500-51451 GCA_000310025.1 Ectocarpus siliculosus | reverse complement strand
TGTGTACACGAAGAGAGACGTCATCGTTGAAAGCATCACGATTCGGAGGGAAAACGCTGGCATCAAACACACCCGCGTGAGGCTGCGTGAGGTGGCCCTGCTCCCAAAACACAGAAAATGATGCTATCGGGATTGGCATGAAGGAGTAGACGAATAGACGCGAGTGTTGCGTACATCGTGCAGACCAACGCGGCACTAAGAGTATTCTTCGTTGTTGCTGCAGAAGAACATGTTTCAAACAACTCTTGTTTGGCCTTGCCTCCCGTGTGACCCCCACCGATGCGTCCAGAATCATACGGGTACCGAAGATGTGAAAGCGAAAAACTGATGCCAAGAATCAAAGGGAGGACGCTATTATGAAGTACTTCAGCATAATACAGAACGCACCACCACTTGAGGGCCTGGCAGTTAAATATGCCACGCTACGTACAATAGACAAATTGAGAGGTTTGACCTACAAAAATAGGGCTTGCGTTTTGTGCCTGGAAAATAAACTCCACACTAAAGCCTATACTGTACAGCTGTTGATAAATTGCAGAGGATGAACTAAGAACCCTTTCCTCGGACAATAAGGACGTTCTTACATGTAAGTGGTGGTGCGTTCCGTACACCTACACCCACGACTAAAAGCGTCCACGTGTGCTTTCCCGCTTTTAAGACCGGTGTCTTCTCATTGGTCAACCGCACTCGATGCTCGCCAAAGATACACGCACACACATTCATATTCCCACCGCACTGAGACTAACGTCTTTCCATTAGTCTGCCGGTTAGCGCGGTCGATGCTAATAAGAAAGACACACACACACATGATCTACCGCCCATGGACTTAATATTTATTAGTGTTTCTCCCAAATCCCCTTGGGATTCTTTGTGTACACGCCGCCGCTTCATCACTCACCACGCCAGCTGGTACCGTAAGAGTTGGAGAGATGGCACCGTGTGTGTGAGTGCTTACTAGCATCGACCGCGCTAACCGGCTGACCAATGAAATACGTTAGTGCCAGCGGGTAAACCAAGGTCCCTGGAAGGCGGCCAAAATTCGAAAAATGCGCAATGCGCTAAATGCGAATGCCAACATGACTCTCTCTAAATATTATTTCACAGACACACCTCACAGCTCCGCACATGCCCTCGCCCAAACCTAGCAAGCCATTGATGCAAGATGTGTGTAGTGTGTGTTTGTTCGTCCCATCTATTCTGGCGCCAGTTTACAGAACTTTCGGCGTATACACCTGACGTATCAGCCGGGGTCAAACATGAGGAAGGCCACACAGACAGGAGCTTTTCTTTGATTTATTAATTGTTTTATTGCCCTACCCCACCTTTCCTCCTGCGGTGATTGCCCTAGTTCTTATCGCGATAAGGATTCAGCCATCCCTTTCCCTCGTCGACCGTGAAGCCGAAGTTTGTTTGCTCAAGACCTAGATCGCTTTCAACCTCAGGTTGCTGGAAATATATCCCGGGAAAAAACGCTCCGCGGAGAGAATCGAACCCACAACCTGCCGCTAGGGACAAATATCGATGCACCCAGGGGGACGCACATAAGCCAGGCACCCACATGTGGCAGTCCCGCCTATCTATACAGACCTGCACGAGAACCGTTTACCACCCAAGAGCAACCTAGCCCTACTCCAAGCACCACCACCTTAGCATCTACCCACGTCAGTCTAACCAACCCAGGACCTACCCAAGCAGTAACAACCTAGATTTATCGCATCAATGCCAACCTGCATAGACCTATCCAATCAAAAACAACCTAGAAGATCTCCCTCAACACCAACAACCTAGCACCAATCAATGCCGGCACACCAACCTACTCGTAGAAAACTTAGCCACAGCGCCAACCTAGCACCTTATCGGGTGGGTTTGGGGTTTGGGGTTCTTAGGGTTAGGGTTAGAGTCAGAGTTTACAGATAGCCGGTTTCACACCCAAAGCAAAGTAGATTATCTTCAGAAGTACATGAATTGCGTTGATTGTAAGTCAACTGGGTGCCGGTTGAAGCGACAAGACCCGGCACTGCTTGCAGTGGGTTCCAGACTGCATTTTTTTTTTACTTCGAAGTATTGTTTTTGTCAGTAGAACCCAACGAATCCATCTCCATCGAAGAAAAGAGTCTAAGATTACCTATCTAGACTATATCATAATACAATTGTACGTAGATTAGCAATGAATCCATAGCGTCAGCGAAAGTTCTGTTTTTCCACGATGTCCCGAGCAGCACACAGAGTGATATATCCCCTGTGGGCAATCTTTTTGTCCTTCTTTTTCGTGCGTGGGATATGTTCGGCCTGCTGTGAAGGGTGTGAGTGCATGGCCTAAATGCGGCCCCCCTGTGGGTGCGTACAATTTTTTGGGACAGAGAGTCGCCAGTCAGTCGTCTTGCAGATTGACCACTACAGACCAACTCCTCCGTGTGCGATCGTTTTATTAAATAAATGTGTTTTCTTCTTGTTTTTTGTCGCACCCCGGTGCGATCTCTCCGACCGGTGCGATGCCCGATGGAATACACAAACACGCGCCTTACTGGTACTCGGCGGTGTTGTACACACGCACCCCAGTGCCATCTCCCCGACCGGTGCCATCTCCCCGACCGCTGCCATCTCTCCGCCTCTTTTTTGTTGTTGTGTATCTACAAACACCAGACCGTGGGCGGTGTAGGTACCGTTGTTGCTGGCTGGGAACACACACACCGGTAAGGCAACCGTAGGTAGCACGTAGCAGATTTCCATGCAGCGAGTGGTCATGGGTTTGACTGCGAGTTTGGGTATGGCGTGGTGAAGGAAAATAAACATGCATACCGTTCTTCTGCATGCCCCAGCGCCATCTCCGACTCTCACTGATCAGGCAAAGATTACGAAGGTGTCATGCGCCTGAAATAGTTCGGTATCGACAATCACCTCAACAAAAAAGATCCCATGGCGAACTTGGTCATCAGCTTCGCATCAGGGAGGGTACCAATCGGCGCCGCCAGCGCAAGATCCCACCAGCAAGGGAACATCAATAGCAAAGTTCCTGCTGGTTTGTCGATCCTGGCCAAGCGCCCGTACGGACTCCAGTTCGGGCCCAGCATCCTCAACACGGCGCTATGTATCGCTTTCCAGGCCGCGTCCACCTCCCGCTACTGCTCCTATTGCTGAAGTTGCCACTGTTGTTATGACTGCGGAGTGCTCGCGGGTAGCCTGGTGGAGATGGCTGCTGTGTCAACGTTCGTCTACGCTGCTGCGGGCGGGTGCCGCCGTGCCTGGAAAAAATTAGTCGACTTGGTAGGGTTCTGGATCCTTTCGGTTCGGGCGCACAATTCCGGGCGGGACCACAGAGAAGGCCGGTGCAGGAGGCCTCACCGAACCAAATCCAATACTTGCATTGAACAAGAGGGCGACCTATGGCGACGATCAACGGAGCGACGGCGGCGCGATCGACGAAGAAGGCGGCGCAAGGCCGCCCGATCGACCGACCGACCGACCGACCCAACCCAAAACCCTATACCCAATCCAACCCAACGGCGACGAGCGACGAAGCGACGGCGGCGTTACGGAACAGAATGTGTCGGATTTGAACGAATCCAGATTAATTTCGGAACGAAATCGGGAAGAGATACGTATAGACTGATGGATTCGTTGGGTCATACTGCAACATACGATGAAATAAAAAAAGATGATGTTCCGGCCTGCCGTATTAATGACTTCGAGAGATAAAGCCTCATCTGTTTCACTCCCTACCTAGTCTATACCTTGTTCAGCCCTTTCTCTCTGTCCGAAATACGCCGGAGCTAGATATCGAGGAGAAAGAAATATTGGTATGTACGTACTGTAGAGTCATGACATGCCTAATAACCTAACCTGTAAGTACAACAATAGCAAGCAGCACAACAAGAGAACTCACACTGCGGCTGCTTCCGTGAGAGGCGAAAGGAAGGGAAGGGCGATCTGCATATTATATAATATGTAGTAGAGTCCACCGCGTACTTGGCAAGGTCTGAGAGTAACGGGTTCGACTTGGCCTCGGTCAGTAGGTGATTGAGCGGAAAACCCTGAGCCCGCGAGATGGCGGCGCCGAAAAGAAGTTCGAACCGAGTTCGACCAAACAAAGGGGAACTTTAGACTCAAAGGCGGGTAGTAGAGCCACCTCAGAATGTTGGTTGTCCGCAAAAATTCGCGCCCCGAAAAGAGGATATGAAATTGGCCTATTTCCCCATCAGGGACAGCTCTGGCTGACTGATGAAAGGCGTAGACTTTGAAGGGATGTAAGCAGCGTTGTTTGTTTTTCATTTATTTATTTCTGACAACTCAGGGAGAGGTTTGGATTTCCCCTGGGGGGGCCGCGGATGGATGCGATTTTCCCTCAATTTTACTCTTGTCTTCGTCATAAACCTCGCCACCACCAATATGATCAAATAATACGAAATTATACATTATTATCAGGATCCCCGTGATCTAACGGAAAAGTTGATGTAAATGATCAGAGCTGTCAAGTTATTCTTCCGCTTTATGATAAATTCAAGAAGATGTTGCGCTTACGCCTGACGTTGGTGGGTGGGTATGTATCCGAGACGCCACCGTCAATGCTTCTGGTACTTCTCGAGCTCCACACCATTTCACAAGGAACCGTGCATTGTGGCCAGCGGTAACGATGATGTCGACAGCACTTACTTACTTGCTGACCGACGATCATAGCTCCGCTCGCTGTGGATTGGCAGCAGCAGCAGGGGAGAGTGTCCGAGGAAACAGGGGCCACCGCAACAACACCTGGAAAGAGCGCCGCAACCGCGTGCTACTACGCTGCAGTATTGAGCAGCATCACTCGGCGAAGGTCTTTTTGCCTCTGCTGCTGTGCCGCACGCTATACAGTATTGACCAACACCGCCTCCCTTCGACCCTTAGATACTGCGTGTTGCTATGCATACACGTTCTCGTTGACGACGTTTGTTTGTTGCCGACGACGATGAAGCTTTGAAGGAAAGAAACAACCAAAAGCAACAGGAGGAGGGACCGTATGGGGTGACGCAAAGGGCAGAACATGGTACTGTACGTACAGGGGTTCCCCAGGAAAAATAGGAAGACAAATATGTTTGTCCTGGCGGAGGCTTCTTGTACTTCTCCATTTCACCGCTCATGGGTGCAGTTAGAGCGCATAGGCGTGTACCCATTGGGGGGTCCTGTGTTATTTGCGGCCCGTCTGAACCCCACAATTTTGATCCTGGAACGGGCGAGTGTACTCTGAACTCGATACTGATATCTGCGTCGATGACAGTGCGCCGAGGATCTTTTCGTAGCACATGATGGCGATCGCAACAGGGCATCATAAGGAAACGATGCGCTCAGCAAATATCTGTCATCACACAAGGACACCAACGAGGTAGTACAGACTGCTTGTTTTCCTAAAAACAAAGCGGTGAGTCTGGACCCGAATTATTTGAAGTTCCTTGTCTCCGGGCCGCATACACTGCTGAGAGGAAAACGCAAGGAGAGAATCTTAGAGATTTACATTTACAGTATCATCAGATATATCACATTTGCTACATGTCTGCAACAGAATCTTGCAGAGCTAAAAAAAAAAGATTGCCTGTTGTCGCGGTACGGTTGAGTTGTGGATACCAGGCACGGAAATACTGGTCACCGGCGAAGCTCGTACACCACCACTGACTGCTGTGGCTGCGATCGTAGCGGCCACTTTTTCGTCACTACTATTCTGTCGGGGACGGAGCTTGATGGCTACCAAAGAGCACAATCTCTGTTGAGCTCGTACTTACGAGAGCCAACGTCATCTACGCACGCTGACGTCCACACCCGAAACAAAATGTGCTCGCATCAGCATGTGGAGGATTAGGATTGTGTCATTGTTATAGCCCATCTCAATAGGCCACACGAAGGTATATACTTACGTATACACAACAGAGAGCATAAACGCGGTAAAGGTTCACTTCAAACACTCAGCGAAACGCTAACAAATTCAGCGAACCTCACGGCAGCCATGACCTCGATCAGAAATGCCCGCATACGATGCTCGCGAATACCAAGGCACCGAAATTCTGATTGGACCTGAAAATCTTGAAAAGCCCTGCTGGGTCTTCGAGATCCGCCGAGGAAATCTGCCACGCAAGGTGCCCTCCCGCAGCCGCCGTGCCCGCAAAGAATGGCCAAGACAGATCCATCGCCACTCCCGAGGCCGCCAACAGCCCCACCGACGCTGTCCCGAACCCGGCGAGAATCGGCTTCGTTCTGTCGCCGAAAAGGAGAGCGGTCGACCTAATGCCCAGGCGTTTGTCGTCCGCCTTGTCCTGGTGGCCGTAGAGGGTGTCGTACACAAGGGTCCAGCAAAAGCCCGCGCCATATAGCGGTAAGACGTGTTCCCAAGAAGCGGACCCGTGAACCGCCGCCCATCCCATGATCGCGCCCCAGTTGAAGGTCAGCCCCAGGACGGCCTGGGGCCAGTCCGTGTAGCGCTTCATGAGCGGGTACGCGACTACCAGGGGCATCACGGCGAAGCCGAGCTTGATGCACTCGATGTTGAGGCTGAGAAGCACGCCCAGGCCCAGCGTGAGCTGTGCCCCGAGGAAGGCGATCGCCTGCGTGTTCCCGAGCTCGCCGGACGCCAACGGCCGCTGCTTCGTTCGTGTCACCTTGCGGTCGAAGTCTTTGTCCCACAGGTCATTGATGGTGCACCCCGCCGACCTACGAACATAGGAGGGCACAAGAAGGCATGGGAGAGGTTACCGGTTTTATTAGGACAACACCGCTGTTTCGCAACACGTTTGGTCACAAAGGGTTCAAGTGATTGGATCTCACGCGCCGGCGGTGTGTAAACGAAGAAAGACGACATCGTTGAAAGCATCACGATTCGGAGGAAAACTCTGGAAGCAATCGCGCTGCGTGAGGCGACCCTGCTCCGGCAAACACAATATGATGTTGTCGGGAGTGCCATGAAGAACACGCGGGAGTGTTGCGTACATTATGAAGATCGACGCCGTACAAAAGTGCAGCCTTCGTTGCTGCTGCAGATAAAACATGTTTCAAGAGTGCTCCTTTCTTGTGCGGCCTTGCCTCCTGTGTGACCCCAGCTGATGCGTCCAGAAAAACAAGCCATGATGTAGAAAGCGTCTGACGCCCAGCATAAAAGGGACGACACTCCAGCAATACAGAACGCACCACCATCTACTACTGTAAGAGCCTGGCAGTTAAGCAATTTGCGCTGCTGTACTGCGGAGCATCAATATGTTTGAACCAGGACTCGCTTGTTGTGCGTGGAAAAGAGCCTCTACAAAAACCCATATAAATAGTGGCTGTTGATTACCTGAGGAGGAAGCAAGGACCTGAGCCTCGGCCAATAAAAGGAAGTTCTATGCGTTGCGTTCCGTATGGTCTATACCCATGACTAAAAGCGTCCTCGTATTATTTTCTGCTGCAAGACTGGCGTCTTCTCATTGGCCAACCGCCCTCGATGCACGCATGTAAAGATACACACACATGATCTCCCTCCGGATCCAAATCCTTTGAATTTTACTCGTGTCCACGCCGCCACTCCATCACCCAGCACGCCAGCTGGTACCCTGCGAGTCCCTACAGACAAGGATTGCGAAGGTGTCATGTGCCTGAAACAGTTCGGTATCGACAATCACCTCATCAACACAGATCCGGTGGCGAACAGGGCCATCAGCTTGGCATCAGGGAGAGTACCCATCGGCGCCGCCAGCGCAATGCTCCACCAGCAAGGGAACAGCAAGAGCAAAGTCCCTGCTGGTTTGTCGATCCTAGCCAAGCGCCCGTACGGGCTCCAACGCGGGCCCAGCATCCTCAACACGGCGCTATCGCTCTCCAGGCCGTCTCCACCGCTCCCACTGCTGAAGCTGGCACTATTGCTGTTGCTACTGCTGCGGGGTGCCCGCGGCTGGCCTAACGGCAATGATAGTCTTGTCGACGTGTCGTCTTTGCTGTGGGTGCTGGAGACGCCACCGCCAGTGCTTCTGGTACTTCTCGACCTCCACACCGACACACAAGGAACCGCGCAATGAGATGGTGGAACTGGTCGGCGGTAGCGATGGTGTAGACAGCATCTGCTGCTGACCGATTCTAACGACCGACGATCATTGCTCCGCTGTGCACTCGCAGCAGATGAGAGCGTCCGAGGAAACAGGCCACAGCGACGCCGGGAAAGAGTACTGCAGCCGCGTGCTACTGCTGAACTATTGAGCAGCATCACTCGGCGAAGGTCTCTGCCTCTGCCTCTACTACTGCTGTGCTGCACGCTACGGCTGTGTGTTCGTGCTGGTGCTTGGTGCTTGCGTGCTTGCTGTGCGCGGCTACATAAGACGTTTGTGCTGCGTGCCCCCTGCCAAGCCGCGAATGATTCTACGGAGACTCCTTTCTCCCTCGTTTTGCTGTGTGTGTGCTGGCTGTGCCGTGTGCTGTGTCGCTGCCCAGTGCAGGGGGCTTTCGCCCTTGCGTGTGCACTGAACGGAAATGGCGGAGTTGGTCGTTGGCCAGAGGGTGAAGGTCCGCCCGAAGGCGGGCCCGGCCCAGGAGGGCGTCGTGTACACCCACGACGCCCTCACGAACACCATCACGATCAAGCAGGACATCCCCAACACAAAGACGCACAGCACCATCCTGGTGTACAATCGGGCGCACGTCCAGATCGACGTGGTGCCCGGAGCTCCCGTGGTGGACGACTGCATGGCGTTGCCGAACATCAGGTGCGAAGTGCGAAAGCATGCTGTTTGGTATGTAGGCCTCTCCTTGGACTACTGTGTACAACGTGCAGCGAAAACCAGATGTGTGTGTGCCGTGTAGCATGCCAGGGCGCGCCCCCACCCCAATACCGCTGCCTGCACCCGAAAGAAGGTCGACAACCTACAGCTGTATCCCTACAGCGTAGCGAAGTAAGTGTGCTGGTGCTTCACTACAGCGGCTCTCTTTGCCCGACGTAACGTTGTTACATCTATCGAATACAACTCTAGCGTGTTGGATCTTCGACGCTCCTCTGTCTCTCTCCTCTCTCCATTGCAATAGCCCGAAAGTGTTTGAAATGATTGTTCCGTATTGGGAGGACGAGTTTGACGAGCAGTATCTAACAAGATGCCTGCCGTCTTGTCTCTGTACCTTACGAGACGGTACACATCAATGGTTGGGTTTTCGTGTGTGGGTGTACAGCCCGGTTAGGTTCGTGATCATGCGTGTTTGCTTTGTTGTGACCGCCCCTACAGCAGGTCGCCTGCTCTCTCTCTGTCAAGCTCAACGGTTCCAACGCGGTGGTAGCCTAGCTCCAGATGATGTGTGTAACGTTATGTGTGTGGGTGGAAAGGCTATAGCGTGTAGCGCTCGACGTTGTAGCCGTAGGCTGTGATGGATCACCACATCACAACAAGGTGGTGTGTGTTATGTCCTAACTATCTAGGAGTACTACTAGTACCTGGTAGACGCCAATCTACACTTTGCGGCAGTAGTCTACCTCATGTTTCACGCACCAGCAGCATACAGGACCAAAAACCGGATTTCGTTCTTGTTCAACTCTCCCCGTGCGGCGCTTGCCTTCAATCTTCAATTGTGAACGCGGTAAAGGTTCAGCGTTTCTTGCCCTCTTGTGCGTGCTTACTCACGACCAAGTGGTGCAAATAAACCAACATACCATTCGGTTTGGAACACTTCTGTAGTGCCTGATGAAGAAGAAGCTGTTGACCTCGCCTGTTTTTGTGTCGTACGTATTTCAGCGGCCGGGAGTTGGACAGGAAGGAGAACAAGGCACTCCAGGAAGCGACGAAGGCATGGGCACAGATCAATCCGGGCGCCACCAACGAAGGACAAGCCATTTTCGACCTTTTCACCAAGACGTGCGTGTGTTTTAGTATGTATTATGAGTAAATATCTAGCATCGACCGCGCTGACCGGCTGACCAATGTGCGTGCTGTGTGCCTTGCAGTTGTATCACACCTCCTGAAGACGCCGTCAGACGTGTAGCCCTGGTTGTAGGAACCCTCCCCGCGTTTAATTGTGGCACGTGTTACATGACCATCTCCGCAGACTGCCTAGAGGCAGAACCGCGAGAGCTAGGACATCGTACCTGCTGCTTCGAATCCAAAGAAACTGCGTGGTTTCTCCACGTGCCATACACGGAACTCGTTTCACGTCATCGATCGTTTCGCGTCATCGATCCTGAGCATAGACGCCCACTCTCCCCATGTTTCAGTTTGGACTGCTCGTGGAGCGACCAGAGCATCGTGATCTTGGAGTCCGTGAGGATAGACCCCCCCTACACGGCTGATAGTTGTCGCAGCTTGGATGGAGACAAGCCAGGCCTCGACAGAGCGCTTCTAATGGTGAGACAAGAGATGGAGAGAAGAGGTGCCTGCTGTGAAACGCACATGTTTCAAGTCGACTTTCCGCTATCCCCACCCTTTAAGAGTACCGAATGAGGAAGTAACCGGATATATTAGATGAGAGGGGATTTTCAGAGGACGGCAACGATTGGGCCGCGTCTCGAGGATTGCCCTGGTGCGGTGGACTAGTAGCACAGGAAGGACGACCCACAATGTCGTCTAGGCTGTAGACGTGAAACGCTGTATGTCATACCGCTGTAGAAGAAGGCACAGAGGAACACCGCAAGATCTCGTTTTTTTTTGTGGTCTGGCGTGAAATAACAAGAGAGGTTTACATGGTGTGCATTCATTGATGGGCTTCTTCGTTTCGTAACGTTGAGACCAAAAGGTCGAGGAGAAAAAGGATCGATCATGCTGTCGAATTTGAACACCGTATGCATACGTACGTTTGCATTTCCGAATTTTTGTCGACTTCACCAACGTCTACTTTGTCCTCCCGTGCGCCCTTTTTCTTTCAGCTGGGCAAATTTCGAAAACAGCTGGAGGGGCCGAAGTCGGGCTGAGAGTTGGAGGGGGGAGGGGCGCGGTGGCCGCTTGCGTTGGGCATCGTTTGCGGAGCGGCCGCCGGGGACTCCGAATGCGTGCCTAATCGCTCGTCCAAAAAGGGTAGTAAGAAAGTCGTTGGCCCGGTATTTTGCAGCAAACAGCCGCTGGTGATGATTCCACCGGCTTACGGTATAGAGCCTGGCGTGTGCAGGCTTTTTCTTGCTGGTGATAAAGAAGCGGAAGGGCATGTGTTGGGGATCCACGGCAGCCTCTTGGTGAGGCATGGTCGAGAGGAAGGCACCCACGAGTGTGGAATGGTACCAAAATATGTTGTAGGCCTCCTTTCGATGCACGTATTAGTTTCACCAAGAGAAAAAAAAAAAAAACGAAAAATGAACAGTTGTGATTTATTTTTTTGGTGACAGTGCCAACTGCAACACGGCTAGGTTGCCCATGCACCGGCTGATAGAACTGCACAGCAGGCCATGAGGTTAACACTACGTTTGGTCGTGACAACCACGACCCACTACACACCCTTCCGGGAACGTCTGTTTGGTAGGAGCGGGGGGATGCAGCACGTGCTCGCTATCCACCGGCGAAACAAGAAAACGTGGACAACGAAGGCGTCCGCCACTTTCACACATGAGCCTGTAAATTAACGCCGTCCAATGTCAACAATACAACACAACATTCACTGTACGTACATACACAAGGCACGCGGGAGAAAACAACGATCTGGCCGCGCAAGGAATCGCGGCGAGCGGTAGAGGTACCCAGCAACAACGCGGTTGCTCCGCCGCTAACAGCGAACGACGCAAAGCCATCCTACACAACGACACATAAAACTATGACCCGAACTGCTCCTGCTCCGCGGCGTGCTTGGCAGCCGCAACCTGCTCTTGGAAAACTTCCCGCAGCCCTTCCATCTCCTGTGACAGATCCTCAGTCGCCGCCGATAAAGCATCCACCGGTGTGTTGTCACCGTTCGTTTGGACCTGACAAAACATGTTTTTATGTTTGATGTGGTTTTCAAACGCGTGGGTACATCAGTTGCAAGTGAGCTTTTCGAGTGCGTTTGTTTGATCGTACGACCTAGAAATGTGCGTGGCGTGAGAAAAAAAGACGTGGATGCCCTTGCTGAAGTACATACCGAGGCAAATCGTCTGGTATCAAAGTCCGTGTGTTGGAGATGGACTGCAGTAGAATACAGGATTTCGCTGAGTGACCCGCAACGCAAACGTGCCATCGTTTGCTCATGGTGAATGCTAGACATTGTTCTCCGATCCGAAGCACTTATGGGTTCTAGCGCGTTTGCTGCATCTCCGCCTGGCATTCATCAACAGCGGTGGCGTTCCTCAGCTCCAAGTCCATTGCCCCGCCATCTCTGATTTTTCAGCGGGGTCGATGGGTCTGATAAGACCTACATGGCCGCGTACAGCGCCACACTGGGACGCGAAAAGTTTGTTGCAAAGGGCACCTTGATATGGATCTTGTTCTCCAACGGATGAGGTTGCATGTACCCGGCAAACCGAACCTGCCTGTCGGCTAGCAGTTGCCTGTCGCACACAACGGACAGAGGAAAAAGCGACGGGGCCGAACGGGGCAGGGATGAAGAGGACACAAACGAAGTTTAACCCTCGACAACGCCTCCACCAATTGTACACCGGAACAATTGAATTGATTTCCTACCTTTCCGCCTCAAAAAGCAGTGTATACGCAGCAGCGAGAAAAAACAAGGTGGTGAGGAAGAACCGCTGTCGTACATAGGCGCCGCGCCGTGATTGTGACGCACTACAACAAATCTACAATGTCAACCTATCAACACCGTTGTGGGAATCATTTGTACCGCACACGCCACATCTGTCAGTGTAGTTACTCTTCGCCTACCGTGTCCCGAGCTCTAGCGCAGGCCGCCGACGAAAATGGCCTCAGCCGCTCCCAACTTCCCTAGACGCGAATGACTACACAGCACACAGGCAGTACGTTCTCCAATGAGAGAGAGACGTGGTGAAATGGTCGATAGACCAAGGCAATCACAGTCCCTCACACAAACCAATTGGCAAAGCTCGTGGGGCTTGTGTCTACCACAGCAGCAGCTGTAGCAACACAAACGCGTGGACCTTGAGAGACTTTCCTCATCCTTCGGGCATGCACAACAACCCATCCTCTCAAGCGCGCTTCTCAGCTCACATTCGCAGCAGGTTTCCGAGCGTGTGGTCCTCCTTGATGATCTCGAAGGTCCCGGCGTGCGGGATTTTGGTGTCTGGTGTGTAGGCAAGCCTGCGCGGGCGGGGGGGAGCGGCTGCGATACTAAGTTCTTCCTTCCGAAAGTCTGATTCTTTCGGGAATGGGTAGGTACACCATTGTGATTCGAAGGGGGAAGACGAACGAGAGAGAAGGGCCTTCGAAAAGGGAAAAGGAAAAAGTGAAGCAGCTTCCGTCGCTCCAGCAGACCCAAGCCTACCGCGGCCCATAGGTTTGTGTTAACCACGAGGGCGTACGCATAGGTCGGTAGGAGGCACCCCAAGGATCCGAATATGGCAGAAAAAGCAGTCGGCGGTGAGGTGGCGTGGATCAACGGGAGCATGAACCAAACGTAGCGATTGACATAGACGCCCCAAGACTGCGATAAAAGACGGAAGGTGGGGGTCTATTGTGCGGGGTTGTAGTTTGGTTTACTAAATCCCTTTTTCCAACACGCAATCAATCCTCCATAGACAAATTCCTTGCCTTCCGTACGCACATGTATGCTTTAGATCCCAACCTCCGCCTGCAAACCCTACCCTGACCTTCGTCTCGCCGGTCCACGTCGCTACTGCTGTACCTACGGCGTCTGTCAACGTCATACGATCATATGAAATAATGCCTGACTGAGGCACATTGCCCGTTTCGTGAGACGACGAGATCTTGACCCCTGAGAGGGCCTGCGCGATCGTGTGGGGGTATCGCCCAGGCCGATAGGGCTAGGGTCCAAGCAGATCGGAGCCGTCAGACTCGGTCCATCGATCACGCGGTAGTCTACGCAGCCCAGCAAGATTAATTAAGCAAACATATGGGATAAACTATTCAACCCGTGCTTTAGAGTTAGGGTTAGGGATAGGGATACGGTCTGCGCGCCCCCTCCCTATGCTTTCTCTTTTCTTATAGATACTCTAAAAACCCTGCGTAGGCGGTCCCGATCACGTGCCCCACACAATCGCACAGGCCCTCTCAGAGCTCAAGATCTCGGCTCACGATACAGCAGTAGGGGCAACTGCGTTTGAGTCGGGCACGTTTGGTTTGGCAGAATCCAGTAGGGATCGGTTGACCAGATCGCCCACACCATGTCGCGCAGGCCCCCTCAGAGGTCAAGGTTAATCTCAAAATAGGAGCAGCAGTCAGGCACGTATCGTAGCGTAGCGCCGTGGACCGGCGAGGTAAAGGTTGCTGGAAAAGTAACGAGGCAACCGGTAAAAAAATCACTCCGACCCAACAGAGTGTTGATTTCTCTACAATTCTGCGCGTCTGTAGTGCGATCTTGCACAGGATGTGTGCTCTGCTGCTTGTTTCTAAGTTCCAATCCAGCAATCCAGCAGATCAAAACTGCTGTTGTATTCAACCGCCGTATGTACGTGCTATTGTACAGCGCTGCACAGGTGCGCTAACCCATTTTGCCGTACTCCGGCATTGCCCCGCCGATGGCACGACGAATCACCGCAACGAATGGACTCACTTTTTCTCATCGTCGTTCAGTCGCCATGATTCCGACCTGAGAGGAATCAGACAGAGAGAAACAGCGCGGTTTGACGGGGGAAGGTCAGGATCCGTACAGCAGACAGCAGTAGCTCCGCAGCTGCGGGGGGCGATCAATCAAGCGAGCAACAGCGGATGCGTGCCAGATGGAGAAGCGCATTCCCAGCTTTCTCAAAGGTCACCACACAAAAGAAAACATTGACGAACCTCTCGGGAGCGTTCATTTCTTGGGCCGACCGGGGCAGTGGCGTCTAGTGCTGCTGTGCTGCTGGCTGGGTCGGCGGTCGGCGGAGAGCGGTGCCTGGGGGGTCGCATGCTTGGATTCCGGGGGGGTACGTTCGTTTTTTCTTGTTTGCGATCTCGGCCCCTTCCGCTGTCCCCGCCCTGCGCCGTTGCCACACACAGCTACAGCTTTGCCTTTGTCACCACCGTACAGCTGCCCTAACGCCTAACACAGCATGTTCTCTCCTCCAGCGCCCATGATGCGTCAATACTGTGAACGTAATGAGCTTGGAACAGGGCCTGTCTTGGATGAAGACGAGGGAGAGGAGGTGCGATGTTTGAGAGCTGTCGGTGCGGCGGATTTGATATTTTGAACACGAGCAAGTCTTTGGTTCTCCAGCGTGTGATGTTGTGGTGCACGGCAGTATATCCGGCGCGCACCCTCTCTGGGTCTCTGGATCTGGGCAAACAGTGAAGCATGCGTTGACACATTGCCGAGTGTCGTCGACACACACATGCCTAAAACTTGCTCTCATGCCCTATTGTATTCAAGACGAAATAGTTTCCGATTCTGGGAGGTTGCGTTGTCTCTGACCTCTTGTCCTGTGTCTCACTTCAACAAACGAGGTATAGCTACACAGATGGAGATAAACGGTGCCCGCAGGCGAGAGAGAGAGTAAAAAGATACCCGCAGTTTTCTGATTGACCAATTTTTTCGAGAGAGGAAAAAGGCGCCTGCAGTTGCTAAAAGTGGCCAATTTTTTCAATGGAGAGTTCTGATTGGTCAATAATCTCTGGTCGACCAAGGGTGAAGATCGACGATCGACGGGAACCGGGTGTGGCAGAAGCAACCGACCGACCCTTCGGCGCTGCACAACAACATCCTCGTCGCCGACCACGTCACTGCGCTGGCCCCGTTCTTGGGACCGTTGGCGGAGTTGTGCAAGCCGAGACAATCTACCGATTGGTTCCCTGAAGCAGAGAGCACAACTGCATACGAAGTCCGGCCGGCCGCACCGCACCGCCGCCCGAACGTCGTATACTGTTGCGCTCTCTGCTTCAGGAACAGTCGGTAGACTGTCTCGGCTTGCACAACTCCGCCAACGGTCCCAAGAACGGGGCCAGTGCAGTGACGTGGTCGACTACGAGGATGTTGTTGTGCAGCGCGGAAGGGTCGGTCGGTTGCTTCGGCCACACCCTGTTCCCGTCGACCTTCACTCCTCGGTCGACCAGGGATTTTTGGCCGACCAGAGATCTCCTTTCGAAAAAATACACAAATCGCTCGGTTGCTCTACACATAGCCCAGGGACGCTCTTTCGATTGATGGTCCCTGCCCTCTCGTCTTTGTTAAAAAAGCACATGACCTTTCTAGCCTAATATTAATATTTACAGGCATGGAAATAGCAGCGAGGAAGACGCGGACGATGGCAAACCTCCACGTACACACCATGAGAGCATGGTAAACACGTGCAGTTTCTTCTGTTATTGCTACGGCATTTGTCTCTTAGGCGGAGAGTAGCGTAGACTTCCCTATGACGCTCGGTCACAGGGTCCCAGATCGTGGCCCTTTTGAAGCATCTTGTGCTTTCAGACTCGCGTATTTTCATTGGTCAGCCGCTTAGCGCGGTCGATGCTATTAAGAAAATACACACACAACAGTCACACGAGCGTCGGTACTGTACGTTCGTCGGCGCGAACACTCTCAACCCTCGTAGTAGAGGCACGGCCGCAATGGTGAAACAAGAGCCAAGCATCAACACAGCTATCGTCAACAGTGATGGTGTTCGACGACCCCTCCCACACACACACACCCCTCCCCACTCCCCGACGCGGGCACTCCGCCGACGTTTCTCTCGCCCCCGCCGCCGTTGCTAACCATGAACACATCATCGGCAGGTACTCTTGCGCAACGAGGAAGTGACGCTAGCTTTCTCGCCGGAAAGCCCCGAGGGCCTGGGCAGCCTCACCGTCACCACCACGTGAGTCGCCCAGGCTCCAAGTTTCCATTGCTAACAGTCTCTCCCCTCCCTGACCCCGCCTTCCCCGCGACTTGATCGAGCCTCACGTTTCGATAAACGGCAAGTCTTATGGTGCAACGCCAGCTTTGTGAATATGATGGTGCGGAAGAGATAAAATCCTGTGTACGGACCCTGGCTGTCTCACATTTTTTCGGAAGCTCTATCCCCCCGGTGGTCAACCTTCGAGTTCTGCCTTGTCAGGGAAACATGCGTGTGCAGATCATATCAGGACGTTTTCGTATACCGCGTCACCACCCCTTGGCACGTCACAACCCTTCGTAGGCTCAAAATCAGATTCCATACAATAGATCATAGAGGATTATTGTATGTACATGCATAGACGGCATCGACGCAAGTCCTCGTTTTTTGAGTGTCTCCCCCCCCCCCTCCCACACACACACTGATATCTACAGACGAGTGGTGTGGCTCAGCAGCGAAGACCAGTCGAAGGCATTCGACTTCGACGTGGCGTATATCTGTCTTCACGCCATATCCAAGGACCCCGGAACATTCCCGAACCCGTGTATCTACTGTCAGGTGAAATACTGCATTTTGACGTATGCATAAGTAGCGCACTTTTCACTGTCGCGCAACGAGGAGTTTGGTTTGTTTTGGTTCATCTTGCATCACCTCATGTTTTCACGAACCCGTTAGGTGTCCCGCATCGTTTTCGTTCGATTCACGGCAATCTTGCCTGCTGTCTCCGCGGTGTGTGCCCCGATATTAAACAAAAATAAATAAATGATCATAGCTGGCGGTGGAAGAAGAAGACGTTCTGAAAGAGGCGTTTTTTGCTCCAAGCGACGGGGAAGCGGCGACCCTCCAGGCGCTTTTCGAGGCTTTCTCCAAGGCCGCGGAATTGAATCCAGAGCCAGGGGACGAGGGGGCAGGGGCGGGCGAGGAGGAGGGGCTGGGGGGAGGGGCGGGGGGGCTGGTCTTCGACCACGGCAGGTACGTGTGCGTACCTGCCGCTTTTCTGAGAAGACTCTCATTGGGTACACGAAGCATGTGGTGGATGACGACCCAATCGAGACTGAGGAGTTGGGGAAGAGCTGCGGGGGCGACGGGGAGTGTGTGTGTGTGTGTTGGGAACGGGCTTGATAGTCTAGCGCAATGCCATCCCCTGGGTACCGCAATGTTTTTGGTTTACACTGGTGGACGAATTGATCATTTTCTGTACAATTCATTTTGGTTTCGAAGAAAGTGCTTGCCGCCACTGCTCCGTTGGCGGGGTAATGGACTGAACTTAGTAGGCGGGGGCACCAGTCCTGACCCTACCCTACCCCCCCCCCCCCCTTGCGTTGGACCCATCAGTGCACTAAGTGCGGAGCAGGAGAGAGTGCTAGCGCATCTGGACTCTGTTCTGGTCGTGCCGGAGGGAATGGAGGCTGTAAATGGTAAGGGTCGAGCTTTGTTGTTGTGGACGTTACTGTCTCGTTGTTGTCGTTGTTGTTGATGGTGTTGCTGTCGTTGTTCTTGTTGGCGTCGTCTTCGCTTGAGAAAACCTGTTCGGACGTCTAGTGCACCCAGTACCTTTTTTCACAACATCGGCTACTCGATCTTCAAGAGAAGCATAACGAAATACCGCACGCATATGCCCTGATGCATAGCGGGAAAAGGAGCCATCAATAAGTCCTTACCGTGCCTGCCTAAGAACAATAAAATTGACCATCCTCCTTGAACGAATCCTCGGAACGAATTGGGTCATAACTGCTCTTGGCGAAGCAGGTCAGTTCGACGATGCAGACGTGCCGCCGGAAGACGGGGAGGGCGACCTTGCAAACGGGCACGGCGCAGGCGCGAACGGGCACGCCCCAAGTTCATGAAGCGTTACCTGAAAACAGTACTGTAGCCATCGTCCGCGCTGTTGTCTGGACGTATGCACGTATTTGGATCGCTGGAAGCACGTATCTGGCTTGCCCCAGCAGCAGAGCAGCTGCAGAGGAAGGATGAAGCAAGAGGTGGCTACTGCGTAGCGCTCTGAGGCATGTACGCATCTGGTTCTCTGGACGTACGTATCTCGTGCTCTTGACGTAACGCATTTGATCTAGGCGTACGTATGTGGCTTGCGCCCCAGCAGCAGAGCAGCTGTAGAGGAAGGGCGGAGCAAGAGGTCGCTACTGCGCTGTGCTCTGGACGCACGTATCTGGGTCTGTGGATGTACGTATCTGGCTTTGCGCGCTAGCAGCAGAACAGCTGTAGAGGAAGGACGAGGCAACAAGTGGCTACTGTGCGTATTATCTGTACGTACGTATCTGGCCTGCCCCCAGCGGCAGAGCAGCTGTAGAGGAAGAGGACGCAGCAAGAGGTGGCCGATGCGCAGTGCTCTGGGCGTACGTGCCTGACTTGCGCCCCAGCGGCAGAGCAGCTGCAGGAGAAGGACGCAGCAAAGGGGTGGCTACTGCGCTGTGCTCTGGGCGTACGTGTACGTATTTGGCTTGCGCCCCAGCGGCAGAGCAGCTGTAGAGGAAGGACGGAGAGCGAAGAGCGAGCGAGTGCGTGTTTGTGTGTGTCAGCATCGGCCGCTTGGTGTCGGTGACCGGTAGAAAAACGGGGCTCAGCGGGACAAGAAAGCGCAATATTAAGTGGTGTTTGTGTGCGTGTGGCGTGCCAAGACTGCTCTGTTCACGACGATGTACATGTAGTTTAAACCACGCATCCTGCTCCTAGTGTAAGGATAACCTCGTCTGGTGCGAAGACCACATGTAGACCAAAAGGTGTACCTTGGCGCCCAGAATAGATGGGAACACAAATAAAATGTTACGAGTGTGCTGTCGAGCTTGTGGGGGGGCTGGCTCCCAGATCCCAACCACCCGTTTTCACCTGGCGGTTGACGGGGGGGGGGGGGGGGGGCCCCCGCCCCACCCTCCCCACTACCGCCGTGCTGCGCCGCACCCGATGATCCCACCAATCTCGCCAAGAGCTCGGTTCCCCCACCATTATCCCGCTCGACTCCTGTCCCTCGTCTTCCCCCGTGTTGCGCGCCGTTAAAAACGTAAACCACGCCGAACACTCCAGAGCAGACCAACATCGAGCCTAAGACCAGGCGTCTCTTGAGCCTTCTCTTAGAAGGGGGCATTCTATGTCGTCGCATCGGGCGCTTCATCTCAATCGTAAACTCGT
>FN648766.1:11202-31400 GCA_000310025.1 Ectocarpus siliculosus | reverse complement strand
CTGCGCACCGCAATTAAGTGTGCAGTGGACTTTGGGGGAGGGTGGGACGGGACGGAGACGTTTCTTGCTGCCGTTGGTGCTGTCCCGAGGGGATGGTAGAACCATGTTGTAGAGGGTGTGTTATCCCTGATGCCCCTGCTGTTTTGTCGCGGAGGGACCGACTATCGCTCTCGAGAAAACACCCACACTCACACCGTTTGTTTGCTTCGGGCTGTGGTTGTAGTTTTTCTTCTCATGGCAATAATTGGTGTGATTCAACGGAGGGGTGGACAAATGCATGGACGTCACAGAAGGATTTTGATTTTACCCTCTCCAGACGGGATTCAAGGGCAGTGTGGAAGTCCGTACCGCAGTGAAGGCTCAGTGAGGCCGGCTGCAACAATATTCATTCGCACCCTCTCGTCTTCATTTTTGTAGGTAGTGTATGTCGTTCTTGTTTTGTAGGGTTGTTGTTGTTGTTGTTGTTGTTGTTGTCTTCACATTAAAAAGCCGTTCCGATCTCTTTCTACCCAGTACCTTCATATGTCCGTACTGATCCAACACTTGACGCGGTCGATTCCCGTGGTCACAGGCTAACTTACCTTAGAAAGGTACGCTCAAACAAACTGGCCCCGAGGGGTCCGTAAGTTTTTTTTTTTTTTTCTTAATATGACACAACGAATCCATCTCTATCATAGGAAAGAGTCAGAGACAGATTAGCAATGAACTCATAGCGTCAGAAAGAGCTACCTGCATGTCTACGATTTCCCAGACAGCATATAGGGACATCTCCCCTGCGGGCAACAGGCTCAACAAAACAGTTTGGTAGCTGTCTTGTGTGTCTCATATATGTTATGTTGGGAAGGTGTAGCAGAAAGGGTGTTGGGTGGTACTGTTGGGTAGTCTTTCATCATCCACACCGACCTAGAAAAACATTCCAACCCATGGCATGCACCATGCATTTTTTTCCCCTTGGCATGGCAACCAACTACATTGCTTTCTTGCCGATGCGATGAAGACAATAACTCTGTCTGCTAGAAGTAATATACAGGCAGGCATCCAGCATCAATAAAGCTCATGTAAGGCAGGTCTGCAAGCAGTAGCAAGTCTGGACTTGTAGATAGTTTCTATTATTCCTTATTAGATTCGCGTATGGAAAGAAAGAACGAGGAGAATCAGCGGCTTCCTGATGTGTCGTTTCACATCAAGCTTTTCCAGCGAACTTCAAAATGCGATGTACTTACTATTATGTACATAGAGTTTGACGTGTGAGGTATGAGTTTTGATAACACACCCACGTACTGGTACGTACGTAGGTGTTGTATACGATTATTATGGGGTACAGGCATCCCGTCGAAGTACTATTCAGCATCTATTGTAGACGAGGAGAGGTATATAGGGAAGAGTATCTAGAGGGTGTCTAGAAATCCAAAGGTACACCATGGTCTACTTACGCTACGGCACCGAACATTGTTTGGTATTATAGGCGGTGTGCAATCTCTCGTATACATGCATGCACGCACATACACCAGGAAATATAAATACACACACAGAAAGACTACAATAATACCCGTTCATGCAGATCTGTCCGCTTTTTTTTTTTCTGAAACTGTCAAACGTTATTTTTTCTGCCGCCCCGACCTTCGTCCCCGAGCAGAGGACACGGCGTCGCGTTCTCGTGTTGCACATCAAGAGGAGCTGCGGAGAACGCAGGCGATGAATAGAAATACATCTTTCAGCAGCGCGTTTGGAGTGGAGTCGAGCGAGAGGGCCGTCGGAAAGTAAGAAGAACCGCAGAATCGGAGGCGACTGCTGTCGGCCTGGAATCCTCTGCTTGTCGGGTTGACCTGTCACTCGAGCAACGAGTTTACGATTGAGATGAAGCGCCCGATGCGACGACATAGAATGCCCCCTTCTAAGAGAAGGCTCAAGAGACGCCTGGTCTTAGGCTCGATGTTGGTCTGCTCTGGAGTGTTCGGCGTGGTTTACGTTTTTAACGGCGCGCAACACGGGGGAAGACGAGGGACAGGAGTCGAGCGGGATAATGGTGGGGGAACCGAGCTCTTGGCGAGATTGGTGGGATCATCGGGTGCGGCGCAGCACGGCGGTAGTGGGGAGGGTGGGGCGGGGGATGGAGAGGTGGTTTCCCAGACGATGGACCGAATACTCGCGTCGGCTTCCTGCTCGGGGGGCGTGGGAAACGGGGGCATGGCGGTGTTGTACATCGCCGGCGTGGTGTACTGTTTTCTTGGGCTAGCGATAGTGTGCGACGAATTCTTTCAAACGTCTCTTGAGAAGATTTCGGATGTCCTCAGGCTCACGCCCGACGTCGCCGGGGCGACTTTCCTCGCCGCCGGGTCTTCCGCACCAGAGCTATTCACGTCTCTCGCAGACGCGTTTGGCGAAGCCAACTCGACGGGAACGGGGACGATCGTCGGCTCGGCGATGTTCAACATCCTCGTCATCGTGGCGCTCTCGGCGGCAGTTGCGGGCAGCGGCGGGAGGTCTATCCACATCGACTGGCGACCGGTCTGCCGAGACATAATCTTTTACACCTTCTCCATTGCTGTCCTGGGGCTGGTGTTCATAGACAGCGAGGTCATGTGGTGGGAGGGCCTCATTATGTTCCTCGCTTACATCGTGTACATCATCTTCATGAAGTACAACTCGCGCATCCTCGCGCACTGCCAGCCGCCCAGAATCGGCATCACCGACGAGCAACAGGTGTCGGGTGCGGACGTAGCCGCCGCCGTGGAGGCCATCACCGGAACCAAGCGACCCTCACTGGCGGGTGCCAGCGGCGGCGGAGAAGATACTGCGAAGGTGGCGCCGCTCCCGCAAGACGACCCAGCCACAGCAGCAGAAGGAGCGCCGGGTGTTGGTGCGCAGGGCGCAGAGGCGGAGGCGGCGGCCGAAGGAGCCAACCCTACGACAAAGTCGCTCACCCTTGGCATCCGCAACAGGGTTGAGAAGAGACTGAGTGGCTCCGGCATGACCACAGGGTCGGACGAGAACAAACCGCTTGTACTTGGCGATCAGAACCAGGTCACGGCCGACGAGGAAAACGGGGGCGCTGAGGGGAAAGCTTCAGCTACCGGTGCTGCCGTAGAGGGGTCGTCTGTGGGGGCGGCGGCTGGCGAAGAAGGGAAGAAAATGGGGGATGAGGAGGAGCCGGAAGAAGACCGCTTTGCGTGGCCAGAAAGTCGTCTCGATCAGGTGAGCTTGCATGTAGGAGAGAATAATTGCTTGTTCACCGCATGGCGTTGGCAGCACACGATTTGAGTCCCCACAACTACGTGCAGACACATGCGTTTGTTTCTGTTTTCAATCATTTCTGTTGCCACCACACCACTTATTCTGCATCGTGCCACCCAACTAGTACCCTAGGCCATCATCTCACATCACATCGTGGTGGTAAACAACCGAACAGAGTTGTTTTTCGAATGTCTACATTTTGCGAATTGGGGCCATATGCACGTATGCGGGTCTGTCTCAAGAGGAGAATAGGTGAATTGACAATGCCTTGAATCGTGGCAGCTGGCATCCAGGTCCTCCCCGTTGTTATCGATGAGGTGTGGATCATGCATTTTTCGCAAGATGCAGAGGCTTTGCTTGCGCCAAAACGCTTATGCGCCCCTCTCTCTCGACGGTTTGTAGATTGAGTGTTCTGGTAGCCGGGAACTCTCGAGCTCTCCCTCGCACAAACGTGGCCGTAACGCGTAGCACCTGCAAAGACTACAATCGCGGCACTCCAACAACTAAACAGCGGACCATCAGCACCACCCCCACACTGATACCTACGATCTGCGTGCGTCTTGCCTGAGTTACACTTGTTGCCACGGGAAAGCTCACAATATCGGACAACTGAGTGACGCAAAAGACTGCTCCGGCGTGGATCCCACAGGCAGCAAACAGTTGCACAGCTCCTTACATAGTTGCCTCACGTTTGCTCTTCTAGGCGTCTTGATGACAACGAAGCAAAGCTAGGAGGAATCACGGAAACATAAGTACATAATTCTTACAACAGTGTGGTGGAAAACTTTGGCATGGCGGGGAACGGTACTCGATTGTTTCTGTTGAGAAGCACGATACCCACTGGATTACCACTCAGCAGCTAACTGTCAGCTTTAGCCGACTGGTAGCCCCCTTGGTTGTCGTGCTTCTCAACAGTTTCAACGTGGAGCACGTGCTGAAACACTTCTGCCGTTTGGTATCACATCCGCTGCTTCAGAAATGCCGTAGCGCTCCAGTTTTTTCCGTTCCGAAGTTGAGAGTGGGGCACTCAGAGGGAAGGAACCTTGACGCTGATCTAAACCAGTTTCCACATTGGCGGGGTCGCACGTGTCCGTGTTCGATCTACGATCATGGTCCTATCGATCTTTGTTCTACCAAAGTACCCGAGATGATTTCAAGTTTGATCAATCGTTCGGGTCTTTCGGGGGGTTGAAGGGTGAAGATGTCGATCGAAAAGTACGCTTGACATTTTCCCCACCGTATCACACACATAACATCGATTTTCGACGGGAAGTGTCAACGCTTAGTATGTACTGTAGGCCCACGTGCACTAAAACCCTCCCCGTGCATAGGAAGTTTTGTGACAAAACCGATAGAATACTCACCGTCTCCAACCAAACACCACAGTCAATCGTTCCCCGTCAGTTTGTCGTTTATTGAATCAACGGGTATGCGTTTTACAGCCCCTCAACTGTGTAAAGATACTTCGATTTTGTCACTGGGCTAAAGCACAGGCCATTGACTAGACCTGCAACAGCAGCAAACACCTTCAGCATGAGTGGGAGCACAACTATTAATTCCCGATCTAAACCCCCCATCTCGAACAAGCGTAGCGCCGCCTCTTGCCTGCACCAACCTAACCAGACCCCTCCCCCCCGCCCCACCTACGCTTCAGGTGCTCTTCGTGTTGGGGTTACCGATGTTGGTGGCGCTGTCGGTCACTATCCCGGACTGCGGCAAGCCGAGGTGGGAGCAGTGGTACGCCATGTCCTTCCTCATGAGCCTCGCGTGGATCGGGTTGCTGACCCACTACATGGTCGAGTGGGTCAACGGCCTGGGCTGCTTCCTCGAAGTGAGCCCGATCTTCATGGGTCTGGTGGTCCTGGCCATCGGGACGTCCGTGCCGGACGCCATGGGCTCCATGATCGCCGCGCGCAGTGGGGAGGCGAACATGGCCATCGCCAACGCGGTCGGGAGCAACGTCTTCGACGTGCTGATCGGGCTGGGCTTCCCCTGGTTCTTGCGGGGGATCATCAAGGGCGAGCCCATGCCGGTGGACAGAGACGGCATCGCCCTCAACGTAATCATCCTGTTCTGCACGGCCATCCTGTTCGTGTCCGTGCTGGCCGGGAACGACTGGTCCATGAACACCAAGATGGGGATCTTCCTGTTCTGCTTGTACGTGGCCTACGTCATCTTCGTCGTTATCCGCGAGCTCGTCCTCTGATGATGGGTCGGACGCGGTGAGAGTATCGGACCTCTGGCCTGGTTGCGCGGGGCTGACTCCAACACGGGATTCCTCCTTCGGATGAAGTCCTTGGGCTGGCATCACTTGTGCTTGGCCGCTTCATGTCGCTCGTCCATCCGCACTCCCGAGGAGAGAGCAAGAGGGGAAAGAACTCTCAACTAGACCAGAAGGAAGGAGAATGGAGGGGATGCTCGTCACGGCTGGACAGCGTAGCCGGTCTTCGAGGAAACCTCTGTTGGGGGGTTATTGCTTCGAGATCAGCCCTCGTTTGCCGCCATGGGGAGACCGGAGGGTGGGGGGGTGAAGCCTTGACGTCACGACGAATTACTCGAGACGGGAGAAAGGGGGGAAGGATCGCACAGTAAAGACGCGGTACATGGCGAGGGGCAAAGGACGGCGAGGGAAGGCTTCCTCGTGGCAGCGAGATCGACATCAGGAATCAGGGAGAGGGAGCAGGATAGTACAACTCTGATGAACGCAAGAGCCTGGTCGGCGGAGGGCATCGGTACAGTGTGCAGCGTCGTCGCTGGGAGAACCGACTACCACCGTCGATGTTCTTTAGTCCTTTTTTTTTTGGTGTAAGGAAGGTCGTGAGATGCTTAGTGCTTGTTTTGTTGCCGCTGTTGCTGGTATAGGTTTACCCCCACTCGCGTGTCGCCGCCCCAGCACACATTTCGACGCTCGCTTCGGCACGAGAACGACCTTTTTCCTTTCGAAGCAAGCTAAAGTGTGGATGGGAGCAGGGTGTTTTTCGCAAGGGGCCAACCGATCAATATCGATGGAATACGATCAATCGTGGAGGGGAATCGGGAAAGAAGAAGGGCGCTCCTCTGAGTATGAATAGCAGCCCTGCTCGAAGCCAAGATTGGGTTCGTACGTGGTCGGCTGGCTCACTTTACGTGTCGCAGATTGATGCACCAAATCTCTCTCCCTTTTTAGTTCTTCCGGGCTATTATTGTGTGGTCTTCTTCTAGGTTCGATTTAGTCGATTGAGCAGCCTTGTTATTTTTTTCTAGTCTTGCCGTCCATAGAATCGCCTCATTCGATCGCCGGTAGAGAGGAGAGCCCATCGGATCGTTTTATTTTGAAAAAACTGAGACCACCGAGAACTAGCCGCAAAACAAGGACAATGTCGATGGTGTGGACTAATGATAGCGGCAGCGATGTCTCTGTACCCTGGCATATGGAAGAGCTTGCGTTGGGTTAGTCTGCGATTCGGACTGCATGCAGCAGCCGTGCGTGTTATTAGAGCGGGGAGCGATATGTTGCCACCTTATTTTCTTTCTTTTCAGGGTGAAGAGCTGCTTTTTTGGGGGTTGGTCGCGTGTTTGGCGTGGTGATGCAAGTTGCTACATAGGGAAGGTTCGATCGCTTTCTGTTCTTGTTAATAAATGAGAGATAGAGGTTTCCGTCTATCTGTCTGTTTGGCTGTCGCTGTCTGTCTATGTGCTTGGGGTTTACGAGAGGGCGTTGTGACACGCTTCATGATAGCATTTACCACCGCCTACGATGCTTGATTGGTCGCAGGGTATGGAAGGGAGCGTGTGAAACATACACAAAACGAAAGTGACAGAGATAGTCACTATCATCCGGTCACAGACCGAAAGCCGTGAATCGGTTGGACGGGAGGGGGGGGCATGGCAGGCGTGCCGATGTAGAACACCGTAGGGTTGGAAGCAAGATTCGAACGTCAAAAAGGCACTAACTAGTTCGCCCGTTGAAAGTTTCCGGTGCTGCTTCTGCTGCTGCTGCTGATGATGATGATGATGGAGGCGTTGTTGCTGTATGTAGTAATGCGTGGTCCTCTCGTTGACTTCGTAAAGCAGTGGATAGTTGTGACTTATGCGACCGTGCCCTTCTAATTGCATGCGACAAGGGAGACAGGGGGGAGGAGAGGGGTTGGCGGTGACTTCAGTTGGCGTCACTATCCTAGATTCTGACTTAACGCGGAAGGAGCTAGTGGCCCTGTCCCAGCATGCGTGTTGAAGATAGGGTTGTAACACGATATTTCTACCTAATAGTGGGTGAATTTATTTGAAGCGAGCGGACCACAATGCTTGCGTTTGGCACCGCGAGGGCAAGACGACGAAAGGTCGCGCCGCTCACAGCGCTCCGACAGATCGATCGGTAGTGGGTACGAAGCGTGTGATGAGCGGCAGAACAAAGTCGTGAAGTTGCGATCTCATGTTTCGGCTAGTTATCTTATCACTCGGTTTGCCGGGCGGATGGGTAGACAACAGGGAGCCGAGGTAGAGTAAGCTACGAGCAAGTTGATCTGTCAGGCGTAGGGTACCTAGAATACATTAGTAGAAGAGAGGGCCGTCGTGTGCGCGTGGGTTAGGGGTGCGCGACCAGACTTTTTGTCTAAAGAAAAACTCTTTCAGCCTCATCTCCGACTAAGTACCAATCACAACATAAATCCAGAAAGCCTGCTGGCCGTACACACGTGCACGCTTGGTTATGTGCGTACGGCACACCACGTGCACCACCAGAGGTGCACCCCTTGACACTTGTACACGAAATAATCGGGGCAGCACAGCAGTGGAATCGATAACCGCCGTGTGCACACCGCAAGTCGCAACACCCGGAAACACCACGCCGTCTTGGCTCGTGTTTTACCTTGAGAAAGGTGCTGCTCCGAGAAAGTATGAGCAACACCCAGCCGCGGGGGTAGGAAACGCTGTCTCGAGAGCTGTACATTTTTCGATGCCCAGGACCGAAGCAAACATTGCAACATACGAACATATAGAGCATAGGGTATTGTAGGCCTAGCAAGCTCTCCGAAACGAACCACATTTTGACCTAACAACGACGACAACGCTGCCCCGCCAGGGGCGAGCAGTCTTGTTCTACGGCAAACACACGAACAGAGCAGGGGGGGCGCACGAACGAAACAAGGAAGACCCATGCAGACGTGCATCCGCCTACGTCTTGCCTGGAAGCCTCAATGTCGCTTCTGGTTCAAACCACAAATGGGCATCTCACAAGACCAAATTTAGTGTGGTTGCTGGAAGACATCATCAGTCTCCGCAAACACGAGAAAACGACACATTAGTTCCCGCTAAGCATGTAAGTGTATACCTGATCCATATTCCCCGGCTTTGAACTCAACAAGAGGGCACGGGGGATGTCTCAGAGCGCGCGCACGCGGGGGGGGTATCCTCTTTCGCCTACGGTGTGCAACAACACCGTCTGGCCGCGAATCCAGTAGTTCTTGGTTCACTACTGCACGGGTGATAAAGGTCTTGGAGGAAGAAGAACAGGGAGGTCTTGAAAGCTGTCCGTCTCCGCCTCGTGCTACCTACTGGTTTTCGGACCTTGACAGCCCGTAGTAGTCGGAAAACGTTGACGCCAGTCGTCTGGTCGGGGGACAGGGGGCGGCAGAACGGTGGGGTTATGGAAAGGGTGAAGGTTGCCGACTGTGCCGATCTGTGGTAGAAGGGTTGCGTATCTTATCATGATCCGTCCAGTCTCGTTTCTTCAAGGGCCTGGACCTGGCGTCAACGAACTTCGATCGATGTCGTCAGCTGCATCTAAGACGAGCCTGCGTAATGTTCGACACGAGCCTATTCGTTGGGCCCTCGTCCCACAGAAGCAAGCATATTCAGACCAAAAGCTTATGCCGCATGACAACGGAATAAGAATCAATGGTTTTCGCCTCTCGAGCTCCCCAATGGACTTCTTCATCGACACAGACGTTTCTGGTTTATTTCGTTGTTCGCCCTCATGCATCGGGTATGTCTCTCCGGAGGGCCGAAAGTCACATCCGACGACTTGACGTCTCAAGGCGGTCCCGGCAAGAAGAGTCTGTCGCGCACAATCACGGCTCTCTAAGTCTTGTAAACACGCTAAGTTGTCTTTGTTCTACACTACTGTCACAGCAACGGAATCGTTCAGTCCTCCATAGGAATTCGTTTAACACATTTCCAACAAGCATGCAATCCCATGAACCTCAGCAATAGTTGTTCGACAGAGGGCTGGTGAAATTGAAGCAATTGTTGGAATGGGCGTGTCACGTTTTCTCGTGTTCAGCGCAATTCTCAGCGAATCGAATGTGAAAGGTTTTGAGCACTGAACTGTTTCTTTTATGCTCCATATCATTTGTGCCTTACGTGGGTCAGCTCGTGGATGCTTTTTTTCCATCTTTGGGATCAGTACGGACACCGTTCTGGATAGATAGACGTCGGACCGGATCTCAAACGAAAAGGTTGCAGCCCAAAGAATGTCAACATTACTGAAGTTTGGAGAACGACGACCCTTACTCGAATAATGTCCTGACTGATCGCCATGCTCGTGAACCGCGTGAACAACCTGTCAATGAGGTACAAGTGTCAGACACCCTGGTCTTGGGTGACAGCACGAACGTGTTTCCACTAAGCTGTGCACGCATCCTTTGTAGCAGGTAAAGACATATAGTCGTACAGTGACACATTTTTCTTTAACAGCAATTATGAAGCTTCTCTCAACTCCCGTGTTCGACTTGCACCATCATCGAAGCCAATTAAAAAGGAAGGTCACAGCAAGAATACCACAAGACAAACAACATGAATTCAGCATGAATACGGAGGCGACGAAGCGCATCTTCCAATTTGACGCTCCCAGCTGGTACGTGTTAACATCCCATCGTTCTAGGCGCCATAATACGCCTTTCGGTGTACATTGACGCACCAACCGGGATCACACAGGAGGGAGACCACGCACGGCTTGTACGTATAGTCGATACCTTGAAGCCCCCGTTCCAAGGTTCATCGCACCTTCCGAGTTCGACGTAGCCGTTTCTCGAGTAGGGCACGAGTCCTACGCCGTCCCTCTGTGAGGCGTAGAAGGACACTTCCAAGGTAAAACAAAGAACGTCGGGGGAGAGCAGCTGACCCAGCGCTCGCCGGCCAGTGCCCTCCTTGCCTAAGGACGTACACAGCAGGGCCAAGAACAGCCACCACCCGAGGAGCAGCTCAGAGCTTGGAAGTGTAGTCTACGGGATTTATGCGAGAGGGTGGTTTGCCACATGACGGCTTCATGATGGGCATGTCTATCAATAACTGGCTGTCGCCTTCGGTCCGACGGTAAATAGTACGAACAGCGGACGAGGACTAGGGTGTGCGTATGTAGACTTAATGGGGCTGTCAGCCGTAGGTGATTCGGTGTACACAACAGGATTGATGTGCCACGTCATGTTGTTTGATATCACACCCATCCGATGGCGGAGACAGCACACAACTACTTGCCGAGCGGCCTCTTGATAGTTGAAAATGTCGCCCACAGACCGATGGTTTAAGCGCAAGGTCTTGCAAGGAACCGTGGCGGCTGCTGGATAAGTCTTGTTGGTCGCGTGAGCCATTGATCCACAATCATCAAGGTTTGTGCCAGAGCAGTGGACAGTGAACAATGGTCCAATAAAGCTCGACCCTGAAAGTATACTCAGTGTGGACAACAAGTCGCATGAGTGATTAGACCCTTCACTTGTTCTGATTGTCTCTTTTGCCATAAACGGTAGAACCAGGAAGTCGAGGGTGGTACCTCGGCAAAGGTCAGAAAATAGTCCACGTTTATCACTGTCTGAGTGAACACGGTCGTTTCTTGAATACTCGTGAATGGTAAACGTGTTTGTTAACGTGCTCAGGCATCGTGTTAGGTTCGCTGGCGACCACGGGACTTGCTCCTTTCCACAGGTTACGTCCGTCCATGAGGTATTGACCGGACATCGACACGGTTATGTCGTCAAGATAATGGTGTCAGTTGATAGACGCCACAACAACAGAAATAACGACAACTCCATTGCTAAGACCAAACAGACTCACTTGGATCAGCGTCGAATCTGGATCGCGCAAACGAAAAATCTGGGGCGTTCGCCGCCAACATCCTCGGGAAAACTGAAGACACGCCGCTGTAGGCCGTCGTATCGTCGTCTTCAACCAGCTCCCCCGCCGCTTTCCCCCTCGCAACTGCTCTAGAACTTCTGACCTTGCCGTTGCTGCTACAGCCGCCCCCTTCTTGCCGTTCCCGAGGTTTGTTTTTCCTGCGAATGCCAGGGCTGCAGTTTCCGCCGCCGCCGCTGTCACCGCCGCCGCGCGGAGCTTGCGCCCGTCTCTCGACGTCTGTTGCTACTGCCACCGTCGTCGTCGCCGCCGCCGGGGTGAAAGCGGCTGGTGCGGAAGTCGAGTGCCGCAGGGCCACCTGTGGCGTGAGCGATGGTGATGCAGCCCGTGCCGTTAGAACTGGTGGTTTTAATGGCCCTTGTGTTGGTGATGCCGATACCGCTGACACCGACGATGCCGATGATGCTGACGTCGGTGTCGTCTGCCGCGGCGATGGTGTAGAGGGGTTGCCCGGTGCTTGGGTACCTGTTTGCTGATCCCGCGGCGGCTGCCGCTGCGGCGAAGGCACAGGTGTCGGTTGTGGCCAAGACGGTGTGCTTGCTCCCGAGTCCGCTTCCGATCGCCTGGAAGGAGAGCTCGAAGAAGGAGACGATGCGGTAGCAAACTCTTTTCGTCGCGCCGGAATGTTGTTTCCGTACATGAAAGAGTTTGTGCCCACGCTGTGCGCGTGGATATCTGTCGGTCAATTGTTGTTCGGGGAATAGATTGGTCGCTGGTGTGTTCTGTTCGGTACTTTCGATGTAGATGATCTAGACGACGAGCACCGGGCGGTGAATGAGCAATGTTAGATGTCCTACAGTGTGCTAAAAGATGCGGAGAAACTTCAACGAGAGCGAAGTTCAACTGGTTTGGTCGCATTATGTCTGGGATTATGCTACGTCCAAATTCCAGGGCTGCAGACGGCCGACTCTCCCCAGCAATCGCTCTGCGACTACCCCACGGCACCCGCATCTACATAAGCTGTCTGGTCGTCACGTCAAGAATGCACATCCCAAATCGGCATTCTCTCTCGACACCACATAGATCAAACAAACGTACCCCAAAAATAGCTTGCCGCGGTGGTGAAACGCACAAATACCGCGACGTTCGTGCGCGTACATCACTCCAAAATAAACCACATCTGAAGCGTATGGACGCAGCTTCGACAACTCACCAACATAAAAATCAAGGTCGACGGACGGGTCCTCGTGCAATTCTGCGACGAGGGTCTTGACCGAAAGAATCTCCGGTTGCGCCCAAGCAGTAGGGTCCAGCCAGTGCCGATTGAGGTCGAAGCCTAGGTACGAGCAACGGTAGTTGCCGTTCACCACACCTTTGTTTGTTGTGTGTGTGTTTTCAGGGACAAAGAAGCCGCAGTAAGAATGTTTCAGTAGGCCAACGGTAAGAACGAAGTAGAGGTGAGCGCGAAGGTCAGAGGGGGTTACACTGGACCGCGGGGAGCGGGTCTGCGGATTGTACCGGTCACGAAACATGGAGGTGCTTGAGACGGGGTGGTTGGTGCCAGGGATCAGCAACACCAGCACACACAAAATAGTAACCACAACAACATTACGCAGCAGCAGTATCAACAAACAAGTACAACAAATACCAACAAACTGAAGAGCAGGAGCGGCAGGGGCATGGCGAGTTCTATCTCACCATCCGGGTTCAGCATGGGAACGATCTTGAATACGACGTTTCCTCTCAGAGCCCGGGCCCGCGGAGATTCGCCGGTAAGGAAGTCAATCACGCCGTGGATGATGAACTGCGCCGGTGTTTCACCGGGATGAACCCTGGGGCGGGAGGGACGGCGCAGTAGGCGACAGTCTCGAGTGTGTTGGGCTTCCCGGTGGGGCACAGCCTTCTTCTCAGTTGACGGGTAAGGGTGATGTCAAACCTTAACATCTCCCGTTCCCGATGGTTCTCTCCTGTTGTATCAGGGCTGTTTCTTCCTTGAAACTTTCAATCGAGCCAGACTATGTGGTCTTCCAAGGCTACTTCGCCACGCGCAAATCGCTCGGATGCTGTATGCATAGTGTCACCTCGCAGACATGAAGACCCACTTTCGCTCTCGCAACGGTCGTGTCCCCGGTTCCCCCTCGGGCGCCGTTATTGTCAGCAGATCCACCCTGCGTTGCTGTAACGTCCGACACAGAGCCTCTCGCTGCAGAAATGGAAGTTTAAGCCTTTCAAGACTTGCCATCATGTTGTCCGGAAACAGCGACGATACATCGAACGGCGCGGCGCAACAGTAAGAACACCAAATAAACCGGCCGGTGTAGGTACACAAATGGAACTGCTTGGTGGCGCTTGCATTATCCCTTGCGTGCGAGCCGGGGATGAACGACAGAAGCACCTCGTGGGCCGCAATGCCCAGCTGGAAGACGCGGATTCTTGTACCATTCCAGGATACAAAGTACGGATCTCTTGGGTTGTTAATCCATCCGCAGGAAGTCATCGGGAGGGTTGAACCGGCACGTTTTCACCCTATCTAGAATGCTACATGAGAGAAAACCGGCTGCGTTCGCATCTTCCAAGTTGACTTGACTGCATCTAGATACATTCACCTCTCAGATAGTTCGTACACGCATCTAACGTACCTTGGCACGTTGTATGTTGGACTCGCTCGGACACACCCTGTATTCTGAGGCTCGTTCAACTACAGGTGTGTCCAGGACATGGAGTCGCGGCATTGGTGGTTCAGATTACTTTAGCGAGCCCGTATTTAGAGTACCGCCGCGCCGGGAGTTTCTTTGCAGGGTCCTCTTGAGCTGCGACCGGGTGCGATTGTCTCACCTGTAGAGGTATCTCTGCAAGTCCGTGTAGGTGTACGGAAAGGCGTAGGCGAAAAAGTAGGGAGCAGCGGCTGCCACGTCGAATTTGAAGAGGAACGACATCACGTAGGCCATCCGATTACCAGGTCCCTTTGGCGACCGATAGTAGAGCACTTGACTCGACGGGATTCGCTGTTTTTGCAGGCAAGGGGAGGAGAGGATGCATGGGTTCGCTGCATGTTATCATCCTTGTACATCCTCGTGCCAAAGCTGCCCTTGAGTCGGCATGCGTCCTTCACGACACGGGTTGTACGCGCGTCTGATGCTCGATTTTCCACCCATTATGATATTGGTTTCATGGGCCATGCCTAAACAAGTCCATTGTGAACAAGTCAAGTCCGGGCGCATCCAATCCAAGCCACCGGAAACGGTTACGTGCTTACATTCCAATGGGGTCGTCCGCGGGAGCACACAACCGGAGCAAGACCTTCCCTGTATAGGCTCTTCGTTTTCGAGAAGTTGACGATGTTTAGCAACACCTGCAGCCAGCAAGAGGACTTCGTCGTTACCCTTTCTTGGTTGTGTCCAATTGAATTTGACGTATTCCAAGCGACAAACGCCTTTGTGTGTGCGACACATCCAGACATTCTTGGCAGCCTGAAGAGTAATATGGGGCCTTGGCGTCCCGTACATTAATGTGAGGTGCGGCACACGTCACTCTCCAAGTGCGCGCTGTTAATCAAGAATCTCACACGCTATTCGCGACGCACACGATTCTGGTTCAAGAAACAAGCGATATGAGGTCGAATCTGAGTCAAGTCATTGAGATGCACGACTTGAAAGGCTCTCTAGTCGCTCTGCTGCCCCGCCAATCCCATCGCCCTGTACACTATATACAGGATGACCACAAAACGGTCTTATCGAACCTGTGACCCACATAGTTTTGAATTTGGAGCTACCTACCATCTATTACAACATGAAATCGCCGGTGTTAATCTGTCCCAAACTTTCACCCAACTTTCACCCGAGGGTGGAGATGACGATGATGTAGTTTAGAATACTGCACATGTGAATGTTCCCTTTGTTGGAAGAATACCTGCTGTTGAGGACGGATATTTGACACAGAAAAGTAGAACCAAAGTCGATGCCGACTATTATTGGTGTCCGGACGTATCTTGATGTCATACTCGCATTCGCTCAGCTGGTCTACCTGACCGATGTTGCCACTGATGATGACAGCGCGCACGAACGCCACAACAACAGCAGAGGGGCCAAGAGGGAGGATATTCACAAACATAACACTGACATATTCACAGTAGTTCTGCGCGCCTAGATGCGTTGCGTGTTTGTGTTTTCGTCCCATCTATTCTTGCACCAGTCAACATAACAGTCTATGTACATCGCTTCCAGTGCAGTAGGTTCACGAAGTTGCGCACTACAAGACCACCGGGGTGACGCCCAAATAGATGCGGTGGGATGCCAATTATTGACATGATGAGGGTTCGTAATTTTCTGGAGTCGGCACAATAGAGACGGTAGCAGGCAGCCACACACCTTTCAAAATGGCAACTGAACTTCAGGTTGCCAGGATGCTGACAGGGCATCGAGTGGGCGGAGGTTGACGAGCTTCTTGTACCCGATGCTTGCTTGGCAAACGATGGTGCTAGCCGCGGCTCGCCTTTATCTCGCATGACGCTTCCAACGGAGCTACGGCCGTTTGTCTAGTCTATGTGCTGTGGGTGTTTTTAGACATCATTTTTGCCGCTCTCAAACAAAGGTAAGAACATGTAGTGTAGCATATTAGGAAACATAATGTACAAACACAGAAAGACTACCCATTCGAGATATATTACGAGCCTCTTAGGCTGTACCGGTTCGATCAAACGCGGAGATACCGACGTGTGTGTGTTGTAGCCCTATATTCACACCTTCTTGTTTTTGTTTTTTTTCCATTTCGTGCGTTTCATGCCTTTTACGCCGCGTGTTTGCATGAAATCATACACGCCTCCCAGCGGTACGCACAGATAAATTGCGGGCACGCTACAACTCACGAGCAATTTTGCTGTCGCCGCGAGTTGCGATAAACCTCGAGGTTGTAACCTTCAGGGGTGTTGGCAGACGTTGTTAAAAGGCGTTTGGTGGTGCTGGGTTTGTGGTATCGGTCACGGAGTGGTGCATTGTAGCATGACGCGTCGTGCAAGTGGTGGCGACACTGGCGAGGGAGACGGGACAGCAGGCTCCAGTTCCTCCAAACGATCTTCGCGTCGAGGGCGAGGATCTAGCGACGAGGAGGCGGCTGCGGCAGCCGCTATCATCGGTCTTCTGGGTGCTGGAGACACCGGGGCGCAAGAGGGCAGGAGGAGTCTTCGATCCGGTCGAAAGCTGGGCGGGGACGCGGGAAGCGGTAGTCGCACCGCCCCCGACCATGCCGCCGAGAGCGGTGCGGAACATGCTCAACCGACACCACCGAAGTCCACCAGACCGCACCGTGCGGCGTCTCCCAAACGTGGGAGGTGGGCATCTGGCCGTGGCGGAGGCGCGGTTTCGGGGGCTGGAGGGAGCAGCGCCGGGGAGGAGGGGGGTGGAGAGGTGGAAGGCTCTGCAAAAGTTGGTCCAAACGAGGGAGAGGGCGAGGTGAGAGGCTGGGTCCGCACATACAACGTATGGATACAGCAAGGGTTTATAGCAGTCCAGGCGTCTCTGTATCCCGAACGCCCGAACGCCCCGCCTCTGATACGGAGGTTGCGTCCTTGTGATTCTTACACGACCATCGATAACGAGCTGGGGTCGTGGACGTAAGGGGGTGAGGCGCCAGGAGCGGGCTACATCGGCTTTTTTTTCGTTGAAAAAGAGCGGGCTCGCTCGTGGATTTTTAAAATCTTGCAACATCTTCACATGAGCCTACCACACAGCAGCACACTTACTTGTCAGAAGGCGCGCGCATGAGCTGTGCCGCTTGTATGCAATGCATACGAACAGCCATATAGAGCAGCAATGATGTGCGGAAGCTGCGGAACGTTAGCCAAACTTAGGAATGCACCGATGTTTGGGTGCGGTAGCCCGTCAGAGGCCGAAAGAGAAAGAAGGTTGACTCAAGACCTTTGTTGATTAGAGAGTGAGAGACATGCGGTAGGCAACACCATCGCCATGCAGCATGCCCATCAACACATTTCATCCGCGTATCCCCCGGAGGTCCCGTAGACAGTATACTCTGCCGAGCACCCCAAACAGCCCCCCTGCTCGGTACGAGATACGATCTACGAAATCCTCGTCACGACTATCATTGCCAGGTAAAACGGCGATAAATCAAACTACGCATCCAAACGGAAATCATCCACCATTCATTCCATTTCAAACAATTTCCCAATAAAACAATGTTCTACGAAATCTGTCGATCTCCCAATAAAACATGCTCTACGAAATCTTTCAAATGTTCTGATGATATCAAATAACTATCTCCTAAAAGGTCTGTCAATAAACATTTCACCCTCTTGAGAAAAATGCTTTACCAAATTCTCAAGAAGTCAAAACACAAACAAATACCCTTGGAAAAATACCCAGCAAAGATACACATTACATCAGAATCACGTCAGAACGGGGACGGGTAACTCCGGGAAAATGTGTCCAACGTCCTGACTTACTCAGAATAAATTCCTCAGATAAACATTCATGTTTCAACTCATTGACCAGCTCAAATAACCTTCGGAAACACAAAGGCTTCAACCATGACTTACGAGAACATGCCAAATCCTTCCCTCCAATATAATACCTTGACAAATATACCAGTCCACCAGCAGCCCCCCTGCTGTAACATCCATCCATCCCAAACACGAAGAAACCAAACAAACAAGTCCAAAACAAACATGAAGAAACCAACAAATCACAAAACAGACAATCAATAATCCCGCATCCCCCCTGCTGGGACATCTCATATAAACGCAACGAAAATCCCATTCAATATTCAATTCCATGTCACCTCCGTAGGTAAAACGCGGAAAACGATCCAAACACGAACTACCCAAATCCCATTAGCCAACATCAATTCCATATAAAATCCCCAGGGAAAACACGGAAAATCTCAACATGAACTACCACCCGATGTCAGAAACACTGCTGGTTGTGCTGCAGCGGACAGCATGGTATCACATTCCCCCCCCCATGATTTCCGACAGCAGTGCAACAATCAGGCGTGATTCCGCAAAATCCAGCATGCTAATTCTGCATCGAACTTCATCAACTCCAAACCGAAACAAGAAAAGAAAATATATCAAAGAAAAGACGTCACACGTCCAGCGCATACCAGTCTGCCGTACAGGCCTACTTGGAAAGGAAAATTGGTATTCCGCAAGGATTGACTCGTCGGGTACCGGTACATCGGGGGGACAGAGAAACGGTGCGTGCCCCCCAACGTCTTTACCCAGCACGTCGAACGCCAAGCCAACGCCTACTACATATATCCAGTACCATCAGAAAAACATAGCAGTAACTACCATAGAGAATGTTATCCCAACAAAGATGGAAAAACCAGAGTGGAACAAACCGTACGAGAAATTATACTACCACCGCCAATTGAGATATTTTCCTGGCAAACAACAGCCCCCCGGCCGCAACATTCCATTTGCCTCCCAGAAAAACAACAATAATCAGCCATGGAAATTCCCTGCCATTTGGCCGTCGGAATTAGTGTCCCTGCAAGGTAAAACGCGGGTGGGTATCTCTACAGAACAAAACAAAAGCAAATCCAAACCTGCAAATGTGCCAACGATAGGAAAAATGATTTGCAGACATTCAAACAACGATGAAAAGTGCAGCATTGTATCTGAAGATCAAAACACAAGAACAACATCCTGCACACAACAAATAATAGAAAAATGACAAGAAGAAAACGCAAACAAACATCACGTGCCTTGGCGAGTTTGAGACCCCAGCAGAAGTCGCGCTGCTTGCCGTCATTGTCGGACTCGCCCGGTCTTCCGAACTCCCTTCCCCGCTTCATGATCCTCCTGTCGTTGTTCCGGTCGCGAACACGGGCTCCCCGGCCGTTGCCCCCGCGACATCTTTCCACGGTCGAACGGGGTGTCCACCCCCATCACCGGCCCCACTCTCCCAGCCTTCAGCCGGCACAGCTCCCCCGGGTCGAAGGGGCGCAGCAGTGCCCCAAACCAGGCCACATCCATCCCCTCTGCCTCGTCGTTGCTACTGCTGCCGATGCTGCTGCCGCTACTGCTGCTGGAGCCATCGACCAGGTCGTCCACCCCGGGATAGTTGGCGCCGCGCACCCCCGAACACACGGTGCCGGGATCGAAAGGGTGCGTGGACGCCCCCCTCTCGCCACAGACGCTGTCATCCCAGCAGCCATCAACCTCACCTGCGCACCAACCGCCATCATCGCTGTCGTCGTCAATGCCGTTGACCACCGCTTCCCCGTTGCTGGCCGTCCCCCCAACCGATACGGTGGGGGGAACGTCGCCGACGGTCGCCATCGTAGCGGCCGGTGCCATCGCCGCGGTCGCGGGTGGTGCCGTCACCGATGTCGCCACTCCAGCCGCCGATGCCGTCATTGTAGCCACCTGCCCGGGTTCTCGAGCCATTCTCCCCGCCGCCGCAGCGGGAGAAACAACGCCGTCGGGTGCCGCCGCCGTCGCCGCTGGAACCGCCGTCGATACCGACGCTCCAAGCACCAACGCGGGCGCTCCGGTCGTTCTCCCCGCCACCGTCGCGGAGATAACAGTGTCGCCGGGCACCGCAACCGTCGCCGCTGGAACCGCCGCCGATGCCGTTACTCCAGCTGTCGCCGCGAGCCCTCCGGGCGCTTCCTCCGCCGTCGCTGCGAGGGAAACACTACCGCCGCCGTAAGTCGCCATCGTCGCCTCTGGAGCTGCTGCCGATGCCGCCGCTCCTGCCGCCACTGCAGGAACCCCGGCAATTCCCCCCGCCGCCGTCGCGGCGACAACACTACCGCCGCCGTAGGTCGCCGCCGTCGCCGCTGGAGCTGCCGCCGATGCCGCCGCTCGTGCTGCCACCGCGGGGACTCGGGTCATCCCCCCTGCCGCCGTCGCGGGGGGAACACTGCCGCCAGAGGTCGCCGCCATCGCCGCCGGAGCTGCT
>FN648765.1:32394-45840 GCA_000310025.1 Ectocarpus siliculosus | reverse complement strand
TTCTGTTCAGCTAGGTAGGGGGGTGGGAGCACCAAAGATTTCTGATGTCATGGGGGTAATCGCACCATCATGTTTCTTTTTGGGACGTTTCTTACATTGTGGCCGAGATTTAGCTATGTTTCTTAGCCCGTTCTTCTTGTTGCTTTTCGTAAAAACTTGAGCCATTTTTTCTTGACGGAATTTGTCGTAGCTGCGGGCGCTATCTATTGCTGTTGCTTCCTCTTTCAGAAAGTTATCGGCGGACAACCAAACCCGTGGGGGTCAAAAACACCGAACTTGAACTAACCGCTCGCGGCCGTTGACGGTCGTTCGTGCACAGCACAAACTTTTTTTCCCGGCGCATTCTGCACCTCACGGCCCAAAAACCTTGGCATTACCCAAAGGTCCATGGCATCACCTCCTTCCAGACACCATTCATGAGGCAACTCGTTACGTATTCGTCGAGATATCGGTGATCACACCCTTCCCACAATCGAAGCTGAAGAGGGTCCAGGTGTGCGGTAAGGGGTAGCAGCTTGACGCGCATTTTTTTCCGTTTTCTTGTTTGTTTTTTTAGAGTTGTTGGCGATCTCCCGTTTCTTCTCTACAAGCATGTTCTCCTTCTTCGGTCGATGTTCTCGAGATTCTTATGTCAGGTTGCCGAGTGAGGTGGAAGAGGTGTGTGTGCCTGCTGCCCCCGTCCGGCTCTCCTCCAAGTTTCGTACAATATCTTCTGGCAGTTTTTGAGAAACGCGTCTCTTCTACTGACATAGTCTACAGGCATTTTGTAGATTGAAGATCTACGTATATATCTCCTCCTTGCCACGTCGAAACGAATCCTTTCTTATACCCCGACAGGCGTCACCGCGGACCCCCGGCCGATGCGGACTATGTAGTACACGCGCGCTCAGAATACACGCATCCTGGATGGTGCATTTCGTCAGGTCGTACGCCTTTTTCGCCCTGTCGGTCCGATGCCGTCCGACGGCGGACCGCGGAGCCACTCGTCATGGCATGATCACCGCCAGGAGGACCCGTGAACCCCCCTCTCCTGCTGTGCACGTCTCAATACTGATGTGCACGCGCTCAAGGATAGAGTGTATTTGCTGACAAGTGAGCACGTTGTTCTGGGTTAGAATGTATTATTTATGGAGTAGCATCCGTTCAATCAGGGCCCGGGAACGTAAAACGTCCCACTGGACGCGTGGTGGGCAATACACACGGTGCGTGGTCGCCTCTCCGGGTAAGGAGCAGTGCTGACGTCTATTTCCCGCAACTGTGCATGGATAGGACGAGAGCGGGGTAGATTGCTGTATCACTGCGGGATGTATGCCCAACGACTCCGTGCTGAATACTGAGAGGGAATACTGCATGTACTGTCGCATTCACCCGAAAATGCCAATACACCAAAAACCAATGACAGAGTGGAAGTGTACCCTGATGCATGTTGTTTCACGATGTAATTGTGATCTTGGGAGACCGACTACGTAGAGGAACAGGAGTTGGTGGACTCACTTTGGTTGCTGAGGTAGATTCGCTCGTCGATCGCTGGAACAGTGAGAGAGAGTGGATCGCACGCTATCAAATCACCCCAGAAGCAAAGTTAGCACCCCCGGAAACGGCGGGAGATCTCCGGAGACGGTTGGTGGCAGATCTCCGGAGATGGTGAGAGTATCGTCTCGAAGTTTACGTCACTTTGCCGCCGCTTCTACTGCTGTGTCGTGCTTCGTTCCGGTGTGTAAAGCGAGGACATAAGAGAGTGGATGAGGATTGAAGGTCAATCAAGGAGTTCTCGTGAGCGGAGAACTACTGGTTCTCCTTGAGGTTTTTTCCGTCGCGCCCTTCCTCCCGATTTCCCGATTGGATTGTTTCTTTTTTTGTCCAGGAAGGTTCGGTAGAGGCTACTTCATAGCATACCTAGTCTGTTGTGTTCTTCTGCTCTTGTTTTCCTTTGCGATGGACTAAATAAGCAAACTAGAAATGTAGACTAGATTTAACACCTATGTGATTGATAATCTTAGTATCCATTTGGGCTGGCCTTAACCGGATTGGTGGACCACTTCACACCTACACCAACGCTTTGTTGCGAAACCAGACCTAAAGCTTGAGTTGGGTGGTCGGCATACCAGCGAATAGGCTGTGGTTGAGGTGTTGAGGTGCTGGTTCGCTGTTGGTTGTTGGGGCTGCGGCCAGTGGGCTCCTTGAGAACTGTGCGGGCCGGCAGTTGTTGGTGTGTCGACGTGCGGAGACGGGGCCACGGCCAGTGAGCCCCTTAGGGCTGCGGGGGCTACCTACATAAACCTATGTCACACACCAGGGCTCCTGCGTCGGCACCTCCAACAGTTGTGTCAAATGTTCTCTTCACACTTGGCCGTTAATGTACTATGGGTTGGCTCTACGATACGGATGATTCTTTCGGGAATGAAAAAAGTGAAGAGTGAACCCTGACCTGTTCTTGCCAGTTCGATTTTTTTTTCGAAACTCTTGCGAAACTGTCTTACAGTATCCAACAAAATAGAAAATAGCGCCAGCAGATCTCCATCGGGGTAAACAATATTCGAAAAATCTTTGTCGATCGAATCGTGTCGTGATAGTTGATCGCTTCAGTATGTATGCATTCTTCGAAGGACAAATAATAGCACATGTCGCCGTCCGCAGACAGCAGCTTTCCCTACCCCGACCGTCACTATCGTCCGGGGTGCCATCTACGAACGGTCTACCGTCATATATTGTACATACGCGGGATCGAGTGTACGCGGAACTGGCCCTACCGTTTCACTCCAACGTTGCCAGCACCGAATGACTCCCACATGGCCCCCGAGCAGACAACCGTCGTCACGGTCGTCCCGGAACGCCCGATTGGTTTAGAGCTTGTTTTTCGACGACCGGAAAGCTTACTTTGAGGTAGCACGTTGGTGTTCGATTCTCTCTTTGGATTGCATCACAAGATCACACATATGAATACAATGTTCGTCTCCACGCTCGACGAGGGAAACGGCTGAACCCTTCTAGCATGGACTACTGAAGGTGCCGCAGGCAAAAGGGTAGGGGAATGGCTGTTGTGGCTTTTCACGGGTAACCCGGGCCCATACACTAAGGAATACATGCCGAAAGGAGTGTACCCTGCCGCCTGAAAACGAACGCACACACACACACATTTCATTGGTCAGCCAGTTGGTGTTGATCGATAATTCGGGTGGCTCGGTTCTTTGTGGTTGGAGCTCAAAGCGGGTGGCTCATGGCGGAGCGTGGATGGGTAGGAAACGTGTTGAAAACGTAATGCAAAAGTATTGTATTCTTCGGGGGCGTGCTTGCGCTCGTAAATCTGTCACGGCATCAAGCACGCGTCACGCTCATCACGGTTAAAGTACCAAACAGACCTATACGAATCTCCATCAAACTCTTCTCACTTCCAAGGAAAATGTCCAGAAAGTTCTGGACCCTTCGTACCCCATCACTGCAATTTCCGTGGGTATGTGTACCAAAGATAACCCGTCATACTATGCTACGAGTACCCCCAATATATCTAATAGCCCCCCTGCTCGTATGCATCGTCATGCTTCGGCAAATACCAATCCTCTTCTGTACCATCATCTCCAAAACAAAACAAAATATTCACAAAACAAACAAAAACCAATATCTTCGCGCCTGGTGTCCTCCGCTGCTTGGCGGGCTTCCGCTGCTGGGCGGGCAGAAAATTCTCAAAACAAACAAAAACCAATATCCTCCGCTACTTGGCGGGCTTCCGCTGCTTGGCGGGCAGAAAATTCTCAAAACAAACAAAAACCAATATCCTCTGCTACTTGGCGGGCTTCCGCTGCTTGGCAGGCAGAAAATTCTCAAAGCTACAATAACCAATATCCTCCGCTACTTGGCGGGCTTCCGCTGCTTGGCGGGCAGAAAATTCTCAAAGCTCAATTCGTCTACTTTCAGTCATACAGAGAGTTGCAGGGTGTGTTAGTGATTATTGCTGCTGTGTGTCGACTGCTGCCCTTGGACTGCTGTACGTCAAGACTGAACGGAGGAAGATTGATCACCTTGCTTCGTGATGAGTGGGCCTGCTGGGGATCAAGTGGATGACCCACCTCCGGGTGATTCGCAGGATGTTATTGGTGGTGAGAGACTGGATTCGATTGAGACACTGTTGTCCCAGCTCACGAGCATAATCAAGTCGCTTGTTGGGCAACGAGGTGATCAGGTGGAGTCCTCTGTTTCATTTGCTGCTGCGACGGGAAGCGGCGAAACAGAGTATGCTGGTGTGCATCAATCGGATGTCACTGGCAGGACTGTGGGAGGTACGGACAGTAGTGTCCAAGGCTTTGGCATGTCCAGCATGTGGGTTGGGAGTAGTAGTCTTGCAGACTCAGGCTTGAACCTTCGTGCAATTGTTGTTTGTCGTTCCTCTGCTGGTGGTAGAGCCAGCGGCGGAACCGACGCCGGTTGGCATCCTGTAGATGCTACTGGCAGGACTGCGGGAGGTAAGGGCAGCAGTGCCCAAGGCCTTGGCATGTCCCGCGTGAGAGTTGGGAGCAGTAGTCTTCTAGACTCGGGCTAGAACCCTTATGTATCTGCTGTAAATCGTCCCTCTGCTGGTGCTGCAAGCTTTGGTTCGATTGGAACTGTTAGTGGGGATCGCAGACGCGTGTTCTCGTCCGCGTGCCCTCTCCCTTTGAGAGAGAGGTCCAAAATTAATTCGCGGGAAGGTCCCTGTCAACAATTGTGCATTGACCGGCGTGTTTGCCTTTGATTTATCCGGAAACATGCAGGCAAATAGTGGAGCTGCTTGTAGCGTGGCGCACTCCAAGCCGGAAGGACAGAAGAAGTGCCAACACACCTTGGTGGTCGGGCTTGGCGTTTTGGGCGACCATTTCAAGAACAGCATGGGTGTGGGTGGTGGAGGGTGGAAGAAGCGTGGAGGTTGGCACCGGGAGAGCAGAGTGGAACGTGGGGGGTGAGCGGAAGACGAGCTTTTCTCGGAAAATGAAGCAGCTGATGAAGATCATCGGTGTGTTAAGGTTCCCCGTCAACCCCAAGCACCATCTATCAGCAGGAGCCCGCCAGATTTCTGGTCGAGGGCAGCGACATCCCTTGTCACGAGAACGTGTGCGCAGCATGCCTTCGGGACTACGTCGTTTTGGACAGACAAGAAGCGATAGCTGTAAGACAGGTGCGCCATTCCCCCCTCGTTGCCACAGTTTTTGTTTTTGTAGTGTGCACGGGGCATTAGATAGGGTGGACGGCAGTTCGAAGCAGGTTAGTTAATAGGCAGTCGGGTAACGCATACCACTAGTGCGAAAGATTTGCGCACTTCCAAAATTCTAGGTCAAGTAGTTCTCATGTTCCAACCGCAAGAGCCACAGAATATAGGTAAAGGAACTGATGTACAACAGATGGGGTCTATTTCTGTGCAGATTAGCTGTCATGCGAATGAATCTTGCGTGTCAGAATTCAGTAAGTAGTGTGGGATTTGACTTTGGCTTTGCAATTGCGACCCTTCTCTTGTCTCTCAGGACAAAACTTTGTGGACATAGTAATCGAGAAAAAGGGGTGTACATTTTGCCGCAACGTGCGAGGGGTGCCGGGCGACGAGTGGCAACAACACGGGTACTTCGTATTCGGAGAGACAGCTGTCCACATCGAGTTGCTACTGGAGGTTAGGGCGCTCGTTCGCGGTGGCACACCCATCACGACAGCATGGCGAGGTCTCTTGCAGCACCTGGAAACCGATTTGATGTGGGTGGGAGAACCAAACCGGCAACAAGGTGAATACAGGGAGGTATGCGAGTTCCTCAGTTTAGAGTCCTGGAGGACGGGTCAAGCAGTGCTGTAGCATGGTCGGGTTTCGAGCATCACCTCCTCTGTACACCATGCCCACCTTTTTCTAATATTTGGTTCGGTCCACGACCCCTTGTTGAGTCCCCGTGTCCAGGAATCTGTTTCGATGTGAATAAACGTAATGCTCCGGCACCCAAACGTGACGCGGTTCGTCTCAGAAGGGCTGAAGAAACCAAGGCTGACGACTTTCATTGTCTTGTGTTTGCTGGTATGTTAGCTAGGCCCGACGTGTGTAGGGAATTCGATATTGCATATTTCAAATGTAACTGTCTTCCTTAATTTCGACTTCCCTGAACCTGAACGGGCTGGATGGCACTTGCCTCTGTAACGACCCCTCCTCTGGAATCGGATGGAATCGGATGCCTTGTGTTCGTTTTTCTCCTCTTTTTTTCCGCTGCAAGGGTTTCGACGGGGATGGACGGTCTGACCCGATCACTGCCAGAAGTCTACCTCGCTTTCGAGGCTCTCACGGATCATCGGTTCGAGTTTTCCAGCATAGCCGCGGGGTATTTCCCTCTGATAACATCTTGCGATGGCTGCAATAAGCTGGCGACCAACAACATGACACTGGAGAGGTTCCTGGCTCAGCGAGAAAAACAAGTGATTGACATGGACCTAACGGGTTGTTGGCTTACGCTGAGCATGCTTTCGCCCATGGTTTTCTCGAAGCGGCTGCAGTTCGTGTACACGACACCGATAACGTTCTGCCGGCACAACCGAAAGTCGAACATATTTGTTCTTGCGGCAAGAGCGGCCGTCGGGAGAAACCAAGACTTGGAGGGATTGGACTACAACGAGCTCATCGCTTGGGTGAGGGAATCAGCGGAATCGACACTGGCGGCCCTGAATGGCGCGACAATGGACAGATTGAAGGCCCTCTACAAGAGATGCTTGCGGGAGAATGGGAAGAAGACTACTGTTCAGTGAGCACTGTATGTTGTGCTCCAAGCTGGTTTTCGGCCTTTTATGGAGCGGGATGGTACGGAATACACTGAAGCCAGCAGGTATCGAACTGTACATGGGCACGGTTTGGCGTAGAGATGTCTGTTTTCGAGGAGATACGGCAGTGCCGGCATTTGAGACCGATTTTAGATGACCGGTCAGAAATGTTGAGTGCGGCAATGAATCCGGAAGTTTTTTGCACATACGTCATGCCCGTGAAGCAGTGACTGTACCCAGTCAAAAGTAAGTAGAAGCAGTTTACATTCCAAGATTAAAAAACATGTCATGTATGTATGCTGAATGAAAGGCACGGGAAAAAATAGGCGCCGGACATCGGCCTCGAACCGATGTCTTCTAATTTGAATCCCGGACCGTGTACACGAGGTCATGTATATCCGGTTCATACCAACACGGGTTCAGACGTGACATACGCACTTCTATACCTGCAACGTTGACAGACATTTTCCGTGATTGTTTTTTTATAGCGCGCAAGTAGATACACATCAACCTATCATCATATTGCCCCACGGAAAAAATCCGAAGCGACAATTATGGAGAAGTTTTTTTTAGTTTTAGTTTCCATGCTACGGTTGTTCTGCTGCGGTCCACACCAAAGCGGGTCGGAAATCATCCCACCGCCGCAGTGTAATACTCCTGAAAGGAGGGCTTTCCAAACAACATACCAATTTTACTGTTGGGGCGCCGTATGTGTTGAGTAATTGCGGTTTTGGTGGGGCGAAGTGCCTTCTGCGGTAGTGATAATAGGGCCGTAACTATCTTCAGAAGACGAAGCAACCGCTTCCGATGCGCTCATTCGAACGCTGCGAAGAGAGCATCCTCACGAATACTGTGGATCCACTCGATTATTTGGTGTGCGTGTTTTTTCACTCTCGACCCCTAATACCGGTCTTACATGCCGTCACTGGGCCGGGAACATCTACTCCTGAGATGCCTGACAGAAGCTTAGCCATGCTGCCGTCTTTTGTGTCCCTCTTGCCGTACACCCGACACCAGGCCCGAAACTGTACCCTTGATGCGGGACCTGTTCACGAGGCTCTACGAGAAGGCCCTCAAAGACACTGGCGGCAGCGTGGAATGCTCCAAGGCGCTGATGGGTCGGGGCTCTTCTGCGACGACTGGTGTTGAGGGGTTCTACTCGGTATCCGATGGGGTGCAAATAATGCACATGATCCTGCTGCGGCCGGAGGGACCCGTCGACGTGGCCGACATATTCCTGTTCTGCAAAGTAGGTCGTGAAGTTGGGAAATAATTAGCTTAATGGAGGAGCCCAGCGCGTCTATCAGCCTATCTGCAAAGTACGAAGTCGTAACCCAAAAGTATGAACGTTGAAAATTACTTACCGCCAAACGGAGCGTTCCTTTGCCCTGGGGCTCTTTACACTGGGCGGGAAAAGATCAATACAGCACTCCGTGAAAATAATCCTGATTTTGTCAGGCCATATTGGGTCCGAACCTGACCTTAGGATTCAAGACTCGAAAGTGTTAGAAGTCGCTATTTTCCTTTTGTCCGAATCACAGACTTCGAAGACAATATTAATATTTGTTCGTTTAGGCCGGCCCTCCCGTAAAGACGCAGACATAACCCCATGCTTGCCGAGTGATTGATCCCCATTCCCGACTAGGTCCGGCTACTGCCGTCTTGGAACATGGTACACTATTTTGACGTTGCCTTCATCATCCCGGTTCACCCGTCGTCTGTGGCTGCCGTGCGTGGTTGCAGTTTTTTCCGATCCTTCTCATCACAGATTTGATGTGCCGTTTAGGACCAACCGCCCACAGTAGGGCGCCTGGTGTGATCGAGAATGAAGGTGCACTCCCGCGGGATGGCGCCGGCAACGTCGATATCCCTTCCCTGGCGACGGAAGGGGTCCATGTTGGCGGCAGCGGGAATGGGCGTGGGAAGCCACAGGCAGAGGCAAAATGCACCCAAGACAACGTGTACAACGTGCTGCGCGACGCGGGACTTAACCCACGGGTTCAGCGTGGCACCGACCTCGCTGCCCTCATCGACCTGTATGCGAGGGAAGGGTGTAATGGTCTGTACGGGGAGTCTTTCGCTACCCTTGCTAGGAACCTTCTACGTTCGTTGCACGGCCGGAGCCGGTACTCCGTTGATCTCATGGAGGTTGTAGCAGTGCTCCACGCGCGTGTGAGCGTGATCGTGAGGATGCTCGAAACGGAAGAAAGCAAGGAGGAGGTGGACGCGCTCGTGCCATACAGGGATGGGCTGGGGCATCTGAAGGCGTACAGATATTTTTCCGCCCATGTCCGCCCATGTGCTCAAGATAGCGGGGGGATTCGATACTGAGCAAGTACCAACACTGCCTCCGTTCTACGAGAAACTCCCACCCCCCCAAATGGGGGAATTCCTTTCCGTGCACTTCGTGCCGGAGATGGATCAGCAGTACGTTGAGGTCCGGGCAGATGATGGACAAATGGACGCGGTGATGTTGCAGTACTCAGAGGTGTGTGCACTCGGGTCCGTGTTGTAGATTGCTAGAATCCCGTCGTCCCTGTCCCTGTCAGATATCTGTATGACCAGTACATGATGATCAAGTAAACCGTTAATATCACCCGGTGCGTGTCGGCGTTCCCCCGCAGGAGAAGGAGATATACATCGCCGAAAAGCTCGGGCCGGAAGACGACGAAAAGAAGAATATCGCAGGCAAGCGGTTTACTACCTTCCTTGCGGTGCCATGCCGCCCGACTTTAACGCCCCGCCAACAACTGGCCATGAATGTGTTTGGAGGTTTGTGCTGAGAAACACATCATAACCATGTGTTTAGCGCTTCTTCTTGTTCGTGCGTGCATACAAGTTCAAACATTTGCCCCCTTCGTTGAGTGCGTCAACACCCTAAAAAGGTCGCCCCCCCCCACCTCCTGTTCTCCCATTTGTTGTTCAGTTCAAGCTCTGCGCTCCGGGGTCAGCATTTGGTGCGGCAGTACACTGTCCGAAGTTCATTCAGATTTGATGTTCGAACGGCAACCCCGGCGAAAGCGCGGACAAGGACGGAAAGGTTGCTGGGTTTTCTGTCTGCTTCAACATCCAACCTGACGACACGCCGAAAGAGCGTGTTCCCCACCCGTACAACGGGGAGAAGGCCGGACTGTATTTTGCGCCTGATCACCTTCACGACTTTAATCACGGCTCCGACTGCCGCGATAAATACGGCCAGCTTAATACTTGCAGTCAGTTGGCAGGAGTCAACTGTAACGTACACGAACAAAGTCACGCGAAGAAGAAGAAGTTTTTGGGGATGATCAATACCATGGGGTTCGACCGGTTTTCCTTCATGGTAACGCTCGTCAATGAGATCGAGAATGAGGCCATCAACCACCGTACTCTACACTTGTTGGTCGACTCCGTACGTCAACATAGAAGCAGTCGAATAGCTGTTTGTAAGGTGGAGATTTGGTTGGCCGGGCGTTGCTGTTGTGAGCAGCCTTTGCAATTGCGGTATGATCAGTTCGGCCGAGCACGACTTTTTTTTCTGTAGAATTATGCCCCTTGTTTTCGGAGTCGCAGCCGAGGAACCAAAGGCCAAGGAGGAGGTGTGTGCGTAGAAGTAGGTGAGGGTAGAGACGAGGACCATTCGGATTCGCGTGCGTCCAAGTTCGAAAGAGAGGTACAATTCAGATCATTTGAGTGATTTTTTCGATACCTTGCCCCAGGCACCCGCAGCGGTGTGGGTAACGTCTGGAAAATATTCTTTTCGCGGATTGGCATTTAACTATCGAATGAAAACTTTGCGTCCTCATGGGAAACGACCAACAGCGAAGGGATTGCATGAGTGCACCCGATCAACGCTATCCCAGGACCCGGTAGGAAAAAGTGACATATACAGGCGCAGCATAGGCAAATGAAAGGAGGCCTGGTGGGTCGTATATGAATCTCTTTCCGGTCGCTTCAAGCAAATAGCAAAGTCGGCAGCGCAAATAATCTGATGTAAAACGGATCTTTAGCGCTTTTTCTTGGCCCTGTTACTTTGCGCGAGCGTACGGCAAGAAACCGTAAACAGCTACTTGGCGCAAATGCACAGATTCTATTCACGTGGCATGTACTCTCGGGGCTAGGCCCGTTCTAGGTACGCGAGAAAAACGAAAGATTCTCTGTCAATTTTAAGTCAACACCTCGTTCACGTCGTAATTGAAAGGCCTTGTTTCGGTGCGTTGACGGTGTTCATGACGGCCCAGGTGCTCCGGGACTGCGCTACTCTCCACCAAATGTGTGCATGGACCCATCAAGCGTGGTGGAACGTCGCTAGAGCGGAAGGTCCCTCAAACAATCCCGAAAAACGCTCACGCGTGCCCTCCCCCCCAGCGTCCGAAATCAGGTAACGCCATTTTGACCATTACCCACCCCTTCCAGAGCACTCACGGCATCGTGTCAGAGACGCACGGCGCACTTGATGTTTTCTCCACAAACAGTTGTGTACACAAGGACCCCGGAAACCACTTTCTGTAAGAAAAAGAAAACGATTGGCACTAGCATGGCCTCCTCTAGGGGTCTCGTTAACCCCCGCCCCACCCGCCCAAAAAATACAACAGAGCGATTTTTTTCGACCCCGAAGATGGACCGCCCAACGGCACGCCGGGCCCTATTGAATGGCCGCTAGACTCGTCCAGGGCACGTGTGGAGCTCGGCAACGCAAAAAAACTGAAGCAAAACGATTATTTCTACACGTCTTTGCGGTTTGCGCTCTCAACGGCCTCCGCCGGTTTTGGCCGAAACCGAGACACAACCGTAGGATGCCTTCTACGTGAAAGTAAAACGTACTTGGGCGTGCATCCTGAAACACGATGGCATCGATCGCTGCCCTTCTATATATATATGCAGAGAGTACGAAAAAAGCCATCGTCTTGGCGGCACAGTCGGGAAACAATCTTAGGTAATCCTCTGGAACGGTCGATCAAGGTAGCCGCGATGGGTGTATAGGCGTTCGTTCGTTGTCTACTAGCAGGAGGTCTACCGGATACGAGATTCTACAAGGAGAGCGGTATCAGATACATACCAGAACGCTGATAGGGCCATCGATACCCCTACATCGTGACCCGAAGTTGCCCTTGATCGTGACCAGAACTTGTCGTACTACAGTGCTATTGGTTGGCAAACACGTGCGTACGTATTTACCCAGTTGGCACCTTTGCTTTGCAGCAATTCTTTCCCACTAAAAATCGATACGTCAGCAGTACTCAATTAATGCTTTTCTCCCGTTTGCTCATCTGCATCGCAACTCCACGCATTGAGACCAAGTTAACATATCTACAAACAACCCAGCCGCAACCACTGGGTGCACCCCAACTCTTCCCCTGCCTTCTGTTGGCGTGAGAAAGAACAGCGACAAAAATGACTGGTGACAGCAGTAGCACGACTGTGATACCGAGAGGAAACGAGTCGCAGAATCAGGCACGGTTCACTTGTAGCACCTTTCCGTGCACCGTTCACCTGTACCACCTCTCCGTGCAGTCCGTCATCATTTCTTTTTCTCGCGGAGCCACGTAAACGGCGGGTAGGGCAGTACGCCGGCAGCTCCAGCCCAAAATAAATGTGATACAATCTCTAGCTTGTACTACTGTAGTCCAACAAGGAGTTAAGTAAGGCTCACGAGAAAAGCACCCCAAGTGCTTCGAGGGAAAAGGAAAACGAAAAATGAAGGCTGCTAAGCTGAGAGGGCAGACAGACCGGGAGACAGGGTTTGTTTATGAAGCGCACTGCTGTGTTCGGAAGAGACCGTTGGGTGATATCGTGGTAAGAGATGTTAATGTGACTGTTCCAGTAGTTACCAAGACACCACATACTCAAACCGATTTTTAAAGATTGGATGTACTCCACAGAAGTAATTGTGGCGGTGCCTCAAATGGTGGCGTTGGGTGGCGTTGAAACATCCTCTGCGTCGTGGATGGTTGGAGCTTTTGAAATCGGTCCAGGGTGTGTGGTATCTTGTGTCACCCCGTACGTACGCCGTATGCCTTGAAGACCGTCTCACGTTGGTAAATCATGGAGCTGCAATAAGACCACAGGGTACATAAGCTTGCTGCACTACATCTCTACTGCCGAAGCTGGAGGAACCAAGGCGGAAATCAAGGCTACAAGTGCACACCCGGAGGCGGGTACGAGCGCGGGTGCATTATTTCATTTCTGCGGTCGGGTGCAGCTCGCGAGCTGCTGGGCTGGGCTGGCTGGTTGCTGTCTCTCTCTTCCTTTTCCGAGCTGAAAGCAGTATAGAATACACACTATGCATCTGTAACCTCCTCTACGCTACCTCAACTGCCAACCACCCCAGCTGCTCTTCCCTACAGGAGTACCCAGCGACCTGTACCAAGCAGCAGCACCGCGCTCCGCTTCACAGCAAGCAGCAGTAATATTGTTCTGCTGCCGTTGCTCGCTTTTATCCCCGAGGTTCTGTTATAGAACCCCCCCCCTCCCTGTAATACCGAAAATACCTCCTAAACATCTACTATCAATGTGTAACCCAGTCTCTCGTGCAATGGGCCATGCGTCTTGAGGAACCCCTCTCTCAGCGTGTCTGAATTGTGTTCTACTGGACTTACTTCCTCTGGGACGTCCCACGTGTCCCACGATGTCCCATGGGACAGCCCTGGGACGTCCCACAAGTGTCCCATGAGACATGTGGGACGTCCCATGGCACCATCAAGGACGTCCCATGGG
>FN648765.1:0-32363 GCA_000310025.1 Ectocarpus siliculosus | reverse complement strand
TCTCGTGCAATGGGCCATGCGTCTTGAGGAACCCCTCTGTGACACCATGAGACACGTGGGACGTCCCAGGGCTGTCCCATGGGACGTCCCACGTGGGCTCCCAATAATGTAAGTACCCCAGTCTTTCGGTTCGGGAATAGTTAGTGGGACTTTAGGTAGTCAGTCCTCCATTCCGGGAATGGTTAGTGGGGCTTTAGGTAGCCAGTCTTCCATTCCGCCCCCATCTACTCCATCGAGTGAGTGGTGGGGACGTGTCGCCAGTGGAAACACATATATTCCTGGGGCCGGCATTAATAACACAGGAGAAAACTTGGGTAGGAGTCCTTTTAAGTTCCCAAAGCTTCTGTTTTTGACGGGACGGACGTGTCGTATCCTTCGTGGTCACAATTGTTTCTACTGAGTGCCCACAACAATAATCTGTATGAGGCTTTTGTTTCTGTGCTACATGTAGAGATTTCGATTGCAAGCATTGAATTCGATCTGACCCCCTGGGTAGAGAAAGGATACAACATACATCGGTGTGCTGTGCCAGACTGAGATATCAAGGTGGATTTTGTTCGACTGTTTGAGTAAGAACTCTCTCAATACCATGGCTAGGCATGCATGCAGGTTCCCCCAGCAAGTCATTTCGAGTGTTGAAAAATCATTTTCTACCCTTGAACCAGAGCACTGTCTGGAACCTTGGAGTTGGTGTTTGTGACTGCTGACGTGAGTTTCTGTAGAGTTGGAGCATGTATTGTAATCTCCCAACTTGGGATATCACCTCTTTTCTCCCAGCGCAGATATTGGTGGTGAGTCATGGAATTACCTTGCTTGGTGGTCCTGATGGTGTGATGACTGTTTTCGACGGACATACTATTTTTCAGAGCTTCGATGGCATGCTAATTAAGACTGCGTATCGTCTTGAAGATGAATCTGTTGGTTCGGTGTTAACTGCCCTCACTCCTTCAAACCCCAAGCATGAATCTAAGATGGATGTGAACGAATTTCGTAACATTTATGCTCATTTGCATGAGGGATTGCTTCGTACAACTGCAAAGCGACTAGGTATCGAGTTGACCGGTAAAATGCATGCTTGTACAGGATGTTCGATGTCGAAGGCATCCAAGAAAGGGATTGCTCATGAAACAAAATGCAGATCAGACAAAAAGTTGGGCAGAGTTTTTGTTGACCTAGGAGGGCGGAAGGACGTTGCGTCTGTAGGGGGTAAACATTACCCCATGATAGTGAAGGATGATTTCACAAGACGTACATGGATGTATTTCCTGAAAAGTAAATCAGACGCTGCGAGTGCTTTCCGGAGTTTCCTTGCAAGTGTGTGTGCTGATGGTATCCCATCATTGGTTGAGATTGTTAGATCTGACAATGGGTGGGAGGTTTTCGGAGGAGAATTTGCGTCCGTGTGCAACGAGCTCTTGATTAAGCAAGAGTTCACCCCGGCTTACAGTCCCCAATACAACGGTGTTGCAGAGCGTGGTTTGGGATTGATTGAGGCGGCGGCAATGGCTGCTCGTATTCAGGCAAAATATTTGTTTGGGCATGTGCAATTACCAAAGACTGATAGACTATGGGCTGAGGCGATGCATTGGGCTTGCGAAGCAATTAACCACACAGCTTGTTCCGCTAACCCCGACAGTAAGTCACCGTATGAGATGTGGCATGGTGAAGCTAGTCATGCTAGACCGTATCCGTTTTTGAAACCGGCGTACTGTAGGTGGCAGCGTCCGTCTAAGCTGCTACCGAAGGGTGAGGCTTGCTTTTTTGTCGGTCCTTCGAGAGACCACCCGCGTGACTGTCATAGAGTACTTACGAGGGCTGGAACTATTCAGGAAACGAGGAATGTGACATGGGAAGCGTTGCCGTCACAACTCCCTCCACCGCAACCGTCTCTCTTGCCGATAGAAGTTGCAGAGCAGGGAGGGGAGGAACGTGACGACGATGTAGAAGCTGAGGTATGGCCGCTTTTAGGGAGAGGAGTTCCCCACATTCTTTTGCGACGTGATATCTCTGGTGGAACAATGAATGAGGTTGGCAGTGTTGATGCAGGCAGTGTAGGTCAACCCCCCTCTATGCCATCTTCGCCCGCGATTAATTCCCCTAGTAGCGCAGCTCCCCCTGTGTCTTCTCCAGCAGACGAGTTCTCCGATGAGGGAGGGCAGGGAGGGCCGGAGACAGGGCAGACAGAATCGGCGGGTCCGGGAGGGCAGGAGGTAGATTCGGAGAGTCAGGAAGGTTTGGATGAAGAGTTGGTTGAGCCGGGAGGGCGGGAGGTACCATCGGAGTCATTCCCCCCTGCTACGCACGTACCATCCAATCGTCGTGCGCGGCATGAGCTTGCTAGTTACAACACTGCTATGAATGAGAATGTTGAAGTCAGAGAAGGCAGAACCCGTGCACAAACTCGGGCAGTAAATCAGCAGAGCGTACCCGGCCTCATGGCCACTCTAGGACCCATCTCCGCATCAGAAATAATATTGGCACTCTTAGTCGAACAGAGAGCATCTGATGCAATGGAATTGCCGAAAGTGCTCATTCAAGATGTAGAGTCAGAACCGGGAAGCTATCAAGAAGCCCGCCAATCGAAGTATTCCACGATTTGGGACGAAGCCATGTCTGTAGAATTTGAAGGCTTGTTAAGAGCAGGAACGTTTGCGTTAGCAGTAAAGGCTCCAATAGGCTGTAACGTGATAGATGCTAGATGGGTCTACAAATGGAAAGCAGATGAAACAGGCAAGATAGTGAAGGCCAAGGCTAGGCTTGTAGCGAAGGGCTTCAAGCAGAAGCATGGTGTGGATTATCTTGAGACTTTCTCGCCTACTGCAAATGCTGCATCAATTCGTTTGTTGGTAGCATTGGCGTGCAAGTATGACTTGGAATTTCTTCACTTTGACATTGAGCAAGCGTTTGTTCAGTCGGAATTGGATCACGAGGTGTTAATGAAGTTGCCTCCTGGCTGTGAGTCGATGACAGGAAAGGTAGTCCGTTTAGACAAGAGTTTGTATGGACTGAGACAGGCATCTAGAACATTTCACAAGAGACTTGTGTCGGACCTGAAGAGGATTGGTTTCGAACAGTCTCTGTCTGACCCCTGCGTTCTTCGTTTCATTATGGGAGACGAGGTGTTGAGTATGATTGCGATTCATGTGGATGACATTCTGTATGCAGGAATTGAGAGGCTTGCCAAGATGGTTGTGGAAGCGCTAGGTGACTCTCTCCCCACGAAGAATTTGGGCGAGGTCAAGTTCTTTCTTGGTTGCGCATTCGTTCGCGACCGCGAGGCTGGTACGATTGAGATGTCTCAAGAGAGTTACATCAGGAGTGTTCTCGAGAGATTCAATGTTTGTCGCACCAGCTCGATCCCTGCTTCCCCTGCTAACGATTACAGGTCCGTGATGGAGGATGAGGGGGCAGGAGATGTGCCGTTCCGAGAGGTGGTGGGGAGCCTGATGTGGATCGCCAACCAGACAAGGCCCGACATCTCAAATGCTGTGCGGGCGGTGGCGAGGCACTCTCACGAGCCAAAGAAGAGCCACTGGAAGGCGGCCCAGAAGATTCTGAATTATCTTCTGGAGACGGCACATCTAACTTTGAAGTACAAGCAGGACACTATGGTAGACGTAGGCACGTTGGTACACGTAGACGCAGACTTTGCCAGTAAGGCCACTGATCGTAGATCAGTTTCGGGAGCACTAGTTCTTGTAGCTGACTGTCTTGTTGCTTGGGTTTCTAGGACGCAGAAATGTGTCACACTTTCAACCACGGAAGCAGAGTATGTTGCGATGGGTGACGGTGTGAAAGAGGCTCTGTTTGTCAACGGAATGCTCGAGTTCTTGAGGCCTAGTGAGAAGCTTGGTAAGATCCAGGTACGCGAGGATAACGAGGGTGCAATTGCACTTGCTGAGAATCCACTTAGTTCGTGTAACAGTAAGCACATTGACGTGAGGCACCATTTTCTTCGGAATTTGACAGAAGAGGGAGTGTTGGAAATCAGTCATGTCGCTAGCGAAAGACAGCATGCGGACATCCTGACGAAGGCGCTGCCGAGAGATCTTTTTGAAGTTCATCGTAATTTTGCTCTAGGCTCGAGATCTGAGAAGTAGATAGAGGTCTGAGTCGTGTTTTCTATTTTTGCTATTTCTGATATATATTTGGTCTGGTCCAGACAACAGCCCCAAGGGAGGGTGTTCGTGATTATTGCTGCTGTGTGTCGACAAGTAGCGCAGAAAACTGACAGGAAGTTCAAATAACGGGACTGTCGTTTTGTAGGAATGTTCTTCGTGGATGGTGTTCTCGGTATGTCGGATGGTTCATAGACCCGAGCGTGTTCTCGGTATGTCGGATAGTACATTGGTCCGAGTTCCATGTTTTGTGTGTTGGTCGAGCGACATGGCTGATGCTGCGGTGCTCGCGCACCCAGCTCACTCCACCTTTTGACCTGTTCTCCTGGTCCAAGGTCTCATCAATACAACATCATTTCCCCAGAAGCCACGAGTTTACCAACAGGGTGAGGCACTGCACCGATATCCCCTGATGAAGTCTGGAGGCGACCGGCCATGGCAGTCGCAATCGCGTTGGCCAGATCGTCTGCGGAAGGGTTGGGTGTTGGGCCCCCAGGTTCTTGCTGGTGTGGTGCCTCTTGTTCCTCATTTCCTCGCCGGAGATCTTCTGATCTCTGCCGCTCGGCTCGATGCCGTACCTCCATCTCGGCCATCTTCTTGGCCAGTTTCTCCTCCATCAGCTGCTCCATCCGAGCTGCTACTCTCTCGTTGACCAGTTCTTCGATCCTGGCGTCCTCCGCTGCTTGGCGGGCTTCCGCTGCTGGGCGGGATTCATCTTCGCGCCTGGTGGCCATCGTGACCCTGCTCTTGATCGCCGCAAAGCGATGCTCCTAAACCAAGCTCTACCGCGAATCTCGTAGACGACGTGTCATACGCTAGCGTGATCGATAATTCGGGTGGCTCGGTTCTTTGTGGTTGGAGCTCAAAGCGGGTGGCTCATGGCGGAGCGTGGATGGGTAGGAAACGTGTTGAAAACGTAATGCAAAAGTATTGTATTGATCGGGGGCGTGCTTGCGCTCGTAAATCTGTCACGGCATCAAGCACGCGTCACGCTCATCACGGTTAAAGTACCAAACAGACCTATACGAATCTCCATCAAACTCTTCTCACTTCCAAGGAAAATGTCCAGAAAGTTCTGGACCCTTCGTACCCCATCACTGCAATTTCCGTAGGTATGTGTACCAAAGATAACCCGTCATACTATGCTACGAGTACCCCCAATATATCTAATAGGTGTGGCCGATGAAAATGAAATACGACACACAGACACACACGTTGTTTAGCCGGTTAGCTCTGTCGACGCTACTCACAAACACACACAGTACGCACAGTGCAGGTACACGGCCGCGTTTGTCTCCTTCGAGTTCTAGTGTTCCTATCGTACCAAGCGAGACCTACGCAGTATGCTCAGTAGCGTGCAGTCAATGCTGCACGCACTCCAAACCAACCCATATCACATGTGACGACAACACGTAGAAAACCAGCTGTCCGGCCCCCACAAACCGTACTCTCGAACCCCAGAACTTTACGAAAGAATAACTCCAGCTCACTTACAGACAGCAGTACACATGGTCTCCTGTTTGCCAGGAACGAGTATTATCCTCCCGCTCGGGCGAAATACGCAATAGAACAGCTGTCCTGCGCACAACCACTAATTTCTAACCCACACAACATGAAGAAGGGGAATTCCGTTTCCTGCAAATGAGTTTCTACGGTTTTGTCAGTTGTACTCGTTTGCCACAGGAATGAACCTAGAACTCCCGCGTGGGAGGAGGTGCTCAAAATACTCGAACCGGGGGCACAACATGTTAGAAAGGCTTACCCATTAGACTACTGAGTCAGCATGGCTGGCACCAGCCAGAAAGGCTCACCCATTAGACTACTGAGTCAGCGCCGACTCAGTAGTCTAACGGGTAAGCCTTTCTAACACAACACGACTCGTCTACAGGAAATACTTTGGAAACCAGTACATACTACTCCAAGAATGCATGAATCTATTCACTATAACAGTCTGCACCAACCGCAAGCGCATGTGTATCACGTTGCACGTACCCATCCATGCTTGAAAAAAAATCGAGTAGACAGAAACATCCAACAAATCCCCCATGGAAAACTCGACGAACTTTGAGAACTTCTCGCACTTGTTGTACCTACCGTGGATTCAGTCAATTTGCGTAGAATCTGTTGCATCGGACGGCCGAACATTCTTTCTCGCGAGGCGTGGCGCTCACGTACGCTACATTCAAACATTATCGGAGCTTTGCATACAACCAGCATTGGCTTGAAATTGCCACATGCACACACCGCTACACAACTACACGGTCATTGGTGGCCGCCTGCGCTCACGAGGGTTGCCATTTGCCAACAACCGTTTCACCTAGACCAAAGGTAGCGACCATGTTGTGTCGTGACGGACCCATCACCGAAGAACCGGGGATGTTCCCGAGATGGTGGGGGTTGATATGTTCCCAAAGCGACCGAATCACTGCCGACACAGCTCCATCCCCGTGTTGATCGTCAAGGTTCGTGTTGTGCCACGCTTCGGGCAGCGACGGGGCCGAAACACAGGTAGGTGCTCTGTTGCATGTCGTTCACCACCGTCTGACATCACGGAGGGTTGTAGCACCTGCCGCGATCTATTCGGGGCGGCTGCCGATGATGCACGGGGCTTCGTTGGTCTCATCGCAGTACATGCCGCTAGCCTTGACCCCTCCCCCGCAGCAAGACTCAGAGCCAAGACCGGCCGCACGGCCGGAATTGGTGCAGCCGGTTCCTCCGCACTCGTTACACTCCAACGGACAGCACACGACACCGTTACCGTCGATGCCTTCGACGCCGTTGCTGCACGTCGTGACTGATTTCCGGACGACACCTGATTTTCGGGGAACGCGTCGAACGTAGGTGTGAGGCATTTTCTTGCAGGTATCATGTACCAGATATGCGGTAGCGTTGCGTTGGATCCTCCTGCTTTCGAGGCTGTTGCTGCCGGTCGTCCCTGCCGAGTAGTGTCCTTGCAAGAATAAACGCGGACGTCTGCCACCCTCCTTTGCATACCAACTGGAACATCAGGTTCGCTTCGAACAGTACCTTACCAGGAGAAACGGTTTCACCGAGGCTCATACGCCTCGTTTCCTGCTTGATGCCGCATGTGAGAACGCAATCTACGTCGACTCACAGACCCTGGCCTCTTTTATTGGCCTTGGAATAAGTAGTAGCCGGAAATCGGCCATTTCTGATCGGCGTTCGACTGGAAAAAGCATTGCGCGTGGGCCGTGGTGTCGGAACGCAGATAGATGCTCACTCACCCCTCGTAGAATCGCAGGCTTCACCAACTCCAGCGTCACAAGTCTCGAGCGATCTGACATGCTGTCGATCACATCAAACGTCGGGTGCGGAAGATGGCAGTGCGAATAAATGTCACGGTTCACACGAATGAACAGAACTCGCTTCGGTCTTGCATTTCTACGTATCCTACCTCTTCTGTGGACATCTACGTAGGGCTTATTGCGAGATTTCGCGGGGCAACTGCGATGGCGACAATTGACGTGTCTGTGGAGAATAATGATGGTCGACAAGACACCATAGCGTGAACCGTGTGGAGTGAATGTTCGTGCTCCGCTCGACTCGGTGCGTCCGCGATGTCCTGTGATGCCTGACGTTTGTTTCGGCACGAGTATCATGCACACGCTGTTATGGTATGTCTCACGTGTTCAGTTGGTGTCCAAGTACGAGGTAGTCGACGGTCGCCGCCGTGGTTACCGCCGAAAGCTGGTCGAAGGAAAGCGTTACGCTGTCTACCGTGGACAGCCCCGAGAACGTTCCCGCCGCCACGGAGAAGGAAACCCTGGCATTGTACAATGAACGGACGATCAAGTCGACGTGAGGGTGACGTGGAGGATATGCCTCCATTACACGGCGTGAAAACGTTCTGCCAGTCTAGTTAATAGGCAATAAGACGTTCAGCTCCACCGACCAACCTCCTACCTGAGAGTATTTCGTGTGTTTACCGGGGAATTGATACAAGTCACCGTTGCGGCCTTTCAACAAGGTGCCCAGTGCTACCAACCACGACAGTCAAACTCGCATACCTACTCTCCACGGCCAAATCAAACGAATCTTGGTGTCAAGGGTTCTCACCCGTTTGACCCCGTGTTCCAGCCCCCGTCGGACTGTTCAACGTCCACCGTCACAGACGCCGAACCGCTCCCGAGTGTCAGCGATTCCGGAACGTATCCGGCGTCGGTCAGCGTCACCCCGAACATGGTTGAATGGCCGAGGACGAGCCGATTAGGTATTTCTGTCGAACAATGGTCGAACGGCGCAACATACAAAATTGGACCTGCAATGGCACGTCAGCGGAGCTGCGATTGATACCCCCACAAGGGCGAAGTGCTTAGGAATAATTTTGAGACTCAGCACGTCGTCACTCGAGGTCCCACCTGATGAGCGGTACCCGGAATTGAACAAATGGAACGTCTAGGCACACACTTCTTGCAAGAGCTATTCTTTGCAAACGGTGGTTCTGAAGTATCGCGCACGTACGTATTATCCAGCCTCATACTCCGATCATCCACCGAGGCAGGCGTTGGAGGCTTCGAGTTATGTCGACTAGCATGGGCAATACACGTCTGCACGAGAACATCAACGCTTGCACTCGGGGCTCCCCACGGGGCTCCCCACGAAGAACACATCTTTGTGAGGTAGCCGTCGTTCTCGAGAAACTCTCCCTTTCGTTTCGTCGAATTTTGACATCTCACCAAATCATGACGGGAGAGTCTGCCGATAGCCCCGAGAGGTCGACGTCGTTGTCGAGAGTGATTCCGGGGAATTGGATCGATGGCTGGGTGTCGGTGATACTGACCTCCGTCTCGTTCCGCAGAATGATGGAAGGGGACATGGTCTTGTACCGGACCTGACGTCAGCACCAACGAATAGGATGGCAAGAGATCACGGCCCGGAAAACTCAGTGACACGCTCGAAAACATCAGGCTACAAACTTGTGTTGATCGTTCCGGTGGAAACATGTTCGGCCATGTGTGGCTACGAATTTTCTTGTGCGCCAATGCGAAAGTTGGCCCAGTCTATTTCAAACATTAGGTTGGTGTTGGGGCGGGGCACGGGCGTGACATCCGCACCTTTCAAAATACCAACTCTTGTTTCGGGATGTCCTCCCTGTTGCCACAGGCAGAGGTCTGAGAGAGGGATTGCAAGAAGGTAAACAACGACATGTGCACATGTTTTGGCGATACCTGCTTTCCAGTATCCCCCGTTCCCGCTCAACCTACCGTGCACCGTGCAGTGGTTGGCATTGCCGGAAGCAAAAGGAACACGGTCATCGCAACAAGCAGGCGTCGTACACGAATCATACGTTGGAAGCACTGCCACTCACCATCGATTCCAGGAGAAAGTAGTCCGCGGTGACGGACCCCACCGCCGGATCACCCCATGCCGCCGCCGAGTTTCTGAGGATTGATTGCCACCCGTCGGTTGCCGAGGAGTCGACGTAGGTGGACGGTAGCAGCAATGAAGACAAGAACTCCTGGGCCTTCTCGAGGTAGCTCGGTTCTCCTGTTTTTTGTCGGCAGGGAAACCAAGAGAGGTGTTGGAAGGGGAGGTGCGCGTAGTGCGCGCTCGCCGCAGCAACGTAAAACCAAACATACCGCAGCCTGTGGAGGTATATGAAGAAGACATGGCTGCGTGGGATTGTAGGGTGTTGCGGTGGAACGGAGACACAGAGTGCCACTAAACAAAGGAAAATCAAGCAACCAGAGGAAAACAAACCGACTCGGCTGTATAGCATCAACATTGGGATCCAATACAGCACAACCAGGTCCGGTTCTAGCATGAATCATGCCACCTACACTTACCGGTTTGTTCGAAGAGTTCGAAGAGGGCGGAGGTCACGATAGCCGTGGCTGACGAATCCTTGGGGTTGTCCGAGTCCGGGGGAGCGTCGAAGTCGGCGTAGGGCACGTTGTCGTCGGGAAGGTTGTCGACGAAGTAGCTGTCACCAGTGTTTTAAGACCAAGACGCGTCATCAGGTACTTGGCAAGGCAGTGGTAAATTTTTTTTTGCATAGTGTACAGAACCAGAAACCGCAAGCAACGTGCCCGGTCGGCCTTCCTATCCCCTCCACCAATCCATCGTTTCTGAAGCAGGGGAGTGAAATTACCTGACGAACGCGCCCCCTTTGAGTCTACTCGTTGTGGCGTTTTTTACCTGAGGGTGTTGATGCCATAGTCCAGGAACCTCGGCTTCTGGAGATAGCGGTGTACCATGGTGAAGCCGTAGATGACCCATGCCTGCCCCCTGGACCAAGTAGAGTCGTCTTGCCACCCCTGGTACGTGCCTGCGGAGAGAATGTACAAGAACATGTGACAAAGGTACAAGGTGTGGTCGGAATATCGACAGGTACTACGAGGACGAATGCTTGCTTTCCAGATCACACCTTGTACGGGCTCTGTATTGACAAAAACCGTCGTTTCCTTTACACATGATACTTGTTTCGGGATCTGGTGTTGCGAGTTACTCATGGTCAAGGAGGCAAAACTTTCCACAAACGGGTGCTCCCGAACCATCGCCGGTGGGGTTCCGGGGAATCAATCTCATGGGGGGCGCTCTCGATGGACGTTTCTGTATCAAGACGACAAATGTCGCCCCCCCCATCAAACCTTCCCGCCTCCGCTGGAATAGTTGCCACCACGGAGTTGGCCTCCGCTTGCTCTATTTTGTGCACGATGATATCCCCGACTTCGGTCAGAGATTCCCGGTGATCGTTCCCCGCTAAAAGTATGCTGATCGCCTTCTGGGATTACCCTGAGGTTCATTTCAGGGCAAACTCATGCTGGACTTTACCGTGTCTTAACCGTCAAGGTACCGGATTTCTGCGAACCCGACAAAAATATCCGATAGAAATTACGTGCGGTACCGATGACCAAGATCTATGCCGACGATGGCCTATCGGGGCCGTTGTTGCCCGCCCTTTCGTCAAGCAGCCCCCCCCCCCCCGAGGAATGAAGCGTGTCATGCTGTGAATAAACCTCTTCGTGCTTGGCAAGCCGGAACGGGGATGGTGTGAACGGCCAAGAGCAACAACAACATAGCGACAGCCCAAAACGCAACAAGAACACACGATCGACAATCACTTGATATTGTCCTAACGGTATGCCTCTTCGTGTCTTCGTGTCGTAAGAAAGGCATCTCCCCGTAGGTCAACTCGGAGGCATGGGCATCTACACAAGGAGGATAGAGAATTGCGGCGCCGGCAGCATCTGTATGTTTTCCGGATCGCTATGACGATCTTGGTTGAGAGAGGCATGGTATCTCATACGTAGCGGGGAGAATATTCTTCTGTATGCAGGAGAGGTAAACCATTCTCAGGCCTGTCGGCGACGGAATATGTATGTACCGCCGCGGCTCCTTGGTTGCGCCAGCGGAGACGACAGAAAAAACACCCACCAACAATTGGATTACCGATCGTTCACGTGGTCTTGTCAGTCTTACCTTTGTCTACTAGCTCCCCCGTCGATGGGTCGTAGTCCGCCACATGGAACGTGCTGTAGTCATCCCTTACAAGGTCTGCCCACGTGGTGTCGGCGTGGCTGCGAGCGAGACACGGATGGATAATTGGTCGAGCGAATCTAGCGATGGGCGAAATATGGGTGGCATTACTTTTTTCCTGGCGGAAGGACGACTACAGTAGTCACGTTCACCTGGCTCAAAGGCACTCATGCATCGGAATCTTTCGTGGTGCTCTTGTGAAAGTCGATGTTCGCCACACGGATTTCCGTACGTTGTCAAGAATTCAAATTTCGCATCGAAGCAAGGGTGGCTCTTCCTCTGGGCATCATAGACATGGAGGCCTCCGGCGTTGGATGCTCACTGGTCAAAAGGTACGTTTTCCACCATTGTCCGGTCGCCCCGGTGGTCTAGTTGGTACCCTTGGAACCTTCTAGAGGTCAGGTCAGGGGTTCGAATCCCGGCGTAAGCGAGCGTTTCTTGCAAAGTGAGTTTTTCTCTCGCTTTCGCTTCTGGCCTAGTGGATAGCGCTAGTTCGTGCGTACACAGAGGGAAGAGAGTGCTGAACTTTTCTCGCCTTAAAATCGAAGGCAGAGGACCGCAGGAGGGGAGGATAGAGAGGGGCTCTTCTGTGTGACCACGGGTTGGATTAAACGGCACTAGTGCTGCTGTGAGCGCTGATTTGAAGCGAAGACAAAAAAAAAAAAAAGTTGATGAAGACCCCATGCTTTGGCACTACGTCGTCAACTTGCACACGGCGTCATGAAATACTTCTTGCCAGCGAGACGTCTAAACCGACTTTTGCCCGATATCCAAGCGTTAGGCTCGTCTCACTTTTCTGCGGCATCGGAGTACTCGGCGTCTCCGCCATTGACGGCGGCCCAGAGCATGATCTCCATGTTCATGATCATGTCCACGTTGACGGCCCGCTCCCACTGTGGCTCACTCTTCGGGTTTGCCCACGACCAGAACGCTGGAATATTGCTCTGGAACGAGGGCGGCGGTGGGCAAGGCATCGAGCACTGATATATAAGGGCCAGGAATGCAAAATCTACCGCCAGGTGGGAGGTTGTCAAAAAAACACTAACTGCTGCCTGTGCGATATATGCTTGCAGATACGTTCTTGGTTTCTACACGATGAAAACTATCGAATGGGGCGTTGCCTGTTTCATTCAGCCAGCTCGCTATGGCCACACGAAGTTAACCCCGGTGCCTTAATTGTGTACCTGCATCGTGGAAGACCCCTTCAATGTGGAACGATTCCTAGTCAGTGCCGATGTTTACACTGCTGTGTCTAACAAAGATGATCTGGATAGATTCGGGCGATTGTCAATTGCAATGATGGCTTTGGTTGGTTGTTCTTCTTCATTGTATGTCCACGGGACCATTCTGACAGCACTTCAGACAGCAGCTGCATGCCCCGAGCTTGTTGTGCACCATACACCATGCATGGTGTTATTTTGTACAGACAACACTTCAGACAGCAGTACGCTGTAGTCGACAAACATTCATTTTGGTGAAGTGCGGGACAAGGGGGGTGATGCCGCCTACTGTAGTCGAATTGTAGTGTGTGGGCGTGTAGTTCAGTTGTGAGCACGCAAACGTGCTGCAGGGATTGTAGGTGTACCTCCTCGGGCTTGTGTACCCTTTTCTTGCTAATAGTGTGCGTGTTCTTTAGATCTTCTGATGGCTTTAGCATTTTTGTGACCACGGGCCGAGTCTTTGCTAGATTTTGGGATTAGCAACTGACACGAGTTTAATGTGAAGAAAAACAACAAACAACAACAACAACGAAGTTTGATTCCGCCAAGAAGGAGGTAGAACCCGGAAATCAGATAGTCACACCCACGCAGCGTCACTGAAAACGTCTACGAAAAGAGACGGGGGGCGAACTTACCACGTAGCGGTAGTCATACAGCGACTGAGCTCCAGATAAGGTTATGTCCTTGAATGAACTTGTGCCGACGAGCCTGTAGCCCAGTCCAAACGAGTTGGGCGTTTGAAATCCTAGGTCGTTGTCGTCCAGGAGCTCGACTCCCTCCAGGCCTTCCTGCATGTCCTCCGCATAAGTCTGTATTCACAGCAGAAATCGACGGTGACGTGAAGCATACACGCAGCAGGGATTTGATACGTTCTTTTTCTGGGTGTGTGATTGTGCTGGGGTGTGACGTAGTCACCACGTTTCGTGTTGGTCGGCGGTCGACCGTAATGAGCCTCTGTCATTGCTCATTCTGTCGACATTTTAGGGAAAGTCTACGTATTGAAGGCGTCAAAGTTGCTGTGCTGTATCCCATACTTTTTGTCGCTTCGTCGTCATACCCCCGTCTGGATGAAAAGCGGTCTACCTAAGATAAACACACGCGTGAAGTCCGCTCACCTGCCATATGCTTTGACCCGTAGCTTCGTATTGGTACCAGAACATGCCAGCCACCATGCCACTGTAAGTGACAGCCGAGAGACGCAGAAACAAGCCGGGGCGCAAAGAGCCCATTTCCATGAGGATCATGACACATACTTGGGAATGGCGTGAGACTGCTTTTGCAATAAGACATTTTCACAATACAGAGGCAAGACAGAAATGTGTTGACAACACCTGTTCGATAGAGACGACACGCGACCGACCCTGGATGAGAAGTCTGCGATGATTGTATGAGCCCCAATTGTGTCAGGGAAATTGTTCGACCGTGTGAAGTATTGGCATCGTACGACAAACCTTGTCCAGACGGTGAGGTCGATGACATCTCCGTTATCTTTGACCGTGATCCACTTCATTCGGAGAACAACGCGTAGCAGGTAGCGGAAAAGAGTGAGAGGGTGGTGGTTATCGTATCGCGTGGCTGACAACAAACCCACAGAGTGTGGTGAGTCGGGAGGCACCGCATGTCGCAGTAGGGTGTGGCATGAGCTCTTGTGATCCCAATGTATTCTGGCCTTCGCGTACCTGTCCGTCTTCATCTGTGTAGGATGTGAAAATGTCGTTGTCCACCAGGACGTCTTCCTTCAAGACCGTCAGCTGCTGGCCAGCGAAATCTGCCGCCGACAACGAGATGTTCAACATTCTGTAAAACAAATTCAGTGACTCCAAGATTATATGGTGATTTCAACAGTGCAATTCCTCCGCAACACGCATGATCCAATGGCCTGTGGATAACATCAACCAGTCTAGGACTAACCACGAATTCATTACGGTGTAGGTTAGCCTCCCAAACAATGATACCAACACCGGGAACTCGTCCGAGCTCTCGGGTCTCGCCATACGCTTACGTAACGTTTTCGCTTGAAAGCGGAGTGAAAAAATCATTCTGCCGGAGAGTTGTGCCGGCCTGTCGGCTCATTTCATTTTGCGTTCCAACAGTGCAAACGCACTCCCTGCAAGAGGAGATAGAGCTTGGACAACCAAGCATTGGGTGAGCTACGGGTCTTTTGCACGCCCTATTATCACTGGGGTATGAAACCTCTTCTGCTGCCCGTGGGTTGGAATTGTTCGCTGCGTAAGGCACTTCACTAAGTGACATTCTTTCGCATGTGAATCTTACCGAACGCCGCGCTGACAACGCCGTTGAGGGTGTCATCGGCTCCAACAAGCACCGGCCGGCAGCTCGAAAGCGACAGAGAAACCGCTAGAGCAGTCAACGGCCGAACGTTTCGCCTCGCCCCCATAATTCCTTGTGAAGGTCGGGTTGCTGAACTGCGAGCACGTGGGGTCATTCGACAGCAGCACACACAGAGTTGTCGTGAGTTTTTATGGGAATCTCCAAAGCGAACCCGCGTTCATTATTGTAGGCGTTTCCTGCCAAAAAGCTGACAAAGGGAAAACGCGGAAACACGAAGTGTTATCTGATGTGAAGCTTGAGCCTGGCCATCCAAGATCAGCTCCACACCATAGATGTTCTATGCTTAGTATTTGTACAGGTTATGGGGGCAACGACAGTGCTGATGGAGAGAAGCATATACTTGTAGTGAAAATGCAGGTGGAACCTCGGAGTCAACCGGTCTGTCTCAAACCGTCATGTGTGAACCTTGATAAACCCCGTTTTAGTCCTGAACAAATGAATGATACTTTGCAAAAGCATCCACGTAGAGGCAGCAGTAGCAGCCGCCGGGGTAGCAGCTTGCGCGTGCGGCGGGTTGAACGGGTCAAATCTGTTCGTCCCAATGGGTCGAAGAGATTTCAACCACGGTGCGTTATTGCACGGGTCGAAAAAGAGAGATATCGCTGGGCAGTTCAAGGGCAGGTGCGAAGGCCTACAGTTGGCCATAATGGTGTCTGTCAAACGTCAAAGGGATGATCTGGGCAGTTTGGAGGAGTTTATCTTTGTCAGGGCAGATCAGATAAGGACATGCTCAAGGATCGAAGTTCGTCACACGGCAGGTCCTGTGCTGAATGAAATTTCAAAGGGTTGGTCAGAGGTTGTGACCTGTACGACGGACGAAGTGCTACAGGTTAGCTCGTGAACTGCGAGGTATGCACCGTCCGCTGCCTGTGACTGGAAACACCCGATATTCATTACACTACGTAAATGAATATTTCAGACGGAAGAATAAAAATCGAACTGCTCTGTAGACTGTGAAAAGTGCATCTTTGGTTCGTGCGTATGCATGCAGGGATCATAGACCACACGACTACGCTAACGTGCGTTACGTAACTTTCTGCGTTTGAGGCGTTTTGGCTCGTTCGATGCCGTGGCGCGATTCTGGCGTGCTCGTTCATCTAGGATGTTGACACGCGAGCGTGTCCTGGACCCAGGTCTACTGTACAATATCCCCTTGGACCAGGTCTACAATACCAGTACAAGTGGTAGACTCCGGTGTCGAGGGAGACGTTTCGGCATGCAGCCCGATTTGGCGGGTCACACAGCAAGGGCGGCGCACAAGCAGTTATGTTCCTTTCGCGTACAGGCTCGGAGGCACGGGGCAGGTCGGGTTATGACCTGCTGTGGATGGAGACTTACAGGCCAGGCCAGGAGAGCGAATCGCATCGTCGAATACTGCTGTAGACAGTGTTGGTGTGATGCACGGTAATATATTTGTCGGTTACAATGTATAGACTGATCTGCTCCGACCCGTGCGGGGACAAGCGTCGACTCAGCTCGGGTCAGACCTAATGGTCAGATTCATGCCAATACCCAGACTCCGAGACACATATAGTCTACTGCTGTAGGAAACTTGCGGCAGCAACAACAAGCGCTTGTACGGTTTCACATGATTTGCCCCGAGCGGTTCGAATGAGAAGATGACGCGGAGGATTTCATCGAGGCAACAACAGCAACGACAACAACAACACCTGCCGCCTGATCAGCAGCAGCCCCTCTGTGCGGATTGAACAGTCGAACAGGTTCGACGTGTACATACATTAGATCGCAATGGTATCGAACAGGTTCGACGCGTACATACATTAGATCGCAATGGTATCGCTCATGGATAGTTGTGCTCGGGGGTCACACAAACGTCCACCCCGTAATTCGCCGGTTGTTTGAACGAAGGGGTATTGTAGATCAAACAGGGCAATTTCTTTCACAGTGTTGGGCAGGTAAAGTCAGGTGAGGTCAACAATAATCATGCTGAGATTTACAATCAAGAGGCAAGTCCCGCAATGCTAAAATCCTCGTTCTTGAGATGCTGACGAGCTTCTGGCTACTGCTGCGCTACCTTGAATGTACCTGCACGGTTGCGGTGCTCGTCACAAATTGAATTACAATTAGTGAATGTATTGACCGTAGATTGCACAAGACATTGCACCGACCGCCCCCACCCCCGCGTGATGATAATTGGGGTTTAAGACCACACGGACGGGTCCATTTCGTGATGGTGTGTGTGATGTCATATTCTGCTGGGACACACACGTGGAATGAATAAAAATGAATCTCATCCCATCTCTGCATGCGCTGTTTACACGTTTGTACACCTGGCACATTTCTACTGATGATGCAGGATGATTATGACGCAGCAAGGACCCTTGAGATTCATAACCTGCCGAACTTCTGCATAAAATCGAACGATGGAGAGTGCGCATGAATGCATATACGGTGGCAACAGTGCTGGCCTATGCAAAATGCTTGCACTTTTTCGGCGGGCGTACCGTGCGCGCTTTCGTCGTATCATGAGTTGTTGGCAAAAGGTCGCGTTGACAACTCATTCAGCCCTCGCACACATTCATGGACTAAACCACCATTACTGCAATGAATAGACACACGTGATGCCGTTGCGTTTGTTACCACCAAGCGGACACTGACAATTCGATTTTTTCCCGAAATGGGTCGACAAGAATACAAGATCGGTGGAGGATAGAACCCGCTCACATACACTTTGGTGGCGCGTGCTACTGCGCTCGGAGGGTTACGAAATTTGGCGAGGGCCCACGAATCGCGATGCTTACTGTTGTATTCTTGTCCCTTACCTAGATCATTCAATGTAAGTATTGGATTGGGTTGGGTGAGGCCTCCTGCACCGACAGGAGGGCCTCGCCGTGAAGTAACTCTTCGGGCTGGGCATACAGATCGCAATATGCCCAGACTCGAAGCGTTTGAATGATCAGTAAGTTCATGAATAGAAATAGTATTCTTGTCCCTTACCTAGATCATTCAATGTATGTATTGGATTGGGTTGGGTGAGGCCTCCTGCACCGGCCTGTGGTCCCGCCCATTACTTCCTGTTGATTGTCTGATCTGCCATATATTGCTTTGACCAAACAAGCCTCTAAGGTAGGTCTATCCCCACCCAAACTTTCTTATTTCCGCGGCACGCACACGTAGAAAATCGAATGTATGCGTGGCCGGCCGACAATCGGCAACGTGTTTTAGTCAGGGTAGTACTCGCTACGCCTCGTCTTGGAACCCGCCGTTCCTACACTAGTAGGCGCCAAGTGCGACGCTATCGGTACGCCGCCCGGCAATTTTTCATGATAACAGCGATTGCAGGTCCATCCAGCAACTGTGCCACACATCCCCCGTCCCGAGAGGAAGGCATCGTGTAGCAGTGTGGCAGCCCGTAACGTCCGCGCCCGCCACCACGGCGTCTACGGAGTCATGGGGGGTCTTACCAAACTGGAAATTGAAGATAAGATCCTCCCCCGCTGGCAGCCGCAGAATCTGCGATCCCATCGTGAAGGAGAGGTCGTCGTGGCCGCGAACGCCAGCGAGAACAAAGCGACGTCCCTGGTATGCTCAATGCGTACCACCAAAGGCGACGCAGTTTGTGCCCGGAAGCGCATGTCCCTCAACAAATCGAAGAGAACATGCGGCAACATAGCCTCTGGTGGTTGACAAAGCTTCTGTTCCTTGCTCGTAAACATGACGTAGGGTTCTACGAGAGGACTACGACACGGGTCGCCCGACCGCGTAACAGGGTCCCAGCTGCCGTCTTGCCCCAACTACTTTTGGATCGCCATCTTCAACTTGGACACGATCCCTTTCTGCATCGACGCGGCTGTGTACTGTTAGCGCATTGCGAAACTAGAAGGCATGCGCGAAATTGTATCATACCTAGTCTATGCGCCAAAGCATGGCTCTGTCGTACACCCACTTGGTGCCTCTACGTTATGTGCCCAAGAATCTGAGGCATTCGAACGCGTCTTGGTCCGAGGCCTGCGTTCAGCAACAACGTTGTTCGGTCGCCGAAGCCATGAGAACAACGGCGACCAGCCGCACATTCTCCCAGAGAGCACGGAAAACCCTCGGGGTTTAGACGAACGATGCTTTCGCGCCAGGGCAGAGAGATACCATCAGCGACGACATTAGCAGCCACTGGGTACTCGATCTGTAGCTCCAACAAACGCGACGTCGATGAACCCTTGAGCCCGCTGCAAGTCAGTCGCATACGGAAAGAGTCGCGACAACTGGTACAGTGTAGCACGTGCTTGTGCAGCCAATCAGTTGGGATCACACCACCAGCGCGGCACTGGGCTCCCCCGATGTTGACAAAACGCCACCCCAAGCCTAGGGAAGACGCGTCCGATGATGCGTCAAGTTTGACGATGAGGGTGGCTTGCTCGCTGTCAGGGCCTTTCGTGCGAGGAAACCGTCAGAGAAAGCCGCTTTTTGGAACTTTTCCCGCAGATGCGTTGTTAGCGTTACATGCTAGATCGACCCGACTTTGGATGGTTTTGACCATCTGGGAAGGACGGCAACGTCGCCTGCGTCCAAAGTAACGCCGGTCGGATCACCACAGTCATGGTCATTCACTTGCCCGCAACGCGTTGCGGCGTTCGACAAGCATCCATCGGCGAGAGCAGTTCGTAGTATGGCACGTGGCTTGTCCAGCTTTTTCTAGAGAATCCGGAACGTCATCGTGTCCGAATCGCAGATGATATCGAAGCATTGAAAGGCCGTGACTGGCCCAAAACTCGCACTTCTTGAATGACAGGAACTATCAAAGACCCCCCCCCCCCCCTTCCCCTTTTTTTTTTTTTTTTTTTTGGAGAGGAAACCTGTGGGCTGAGAACTGACAGCACGGGTTCCCGTCAACATAGAAAGGCACACAGCATACATATATATTTCCTTTTCGGGGCCCAATTTGTATGGCCGCGTGTGAAATTACGTTACGAAGCAAACGTCGATTCGATGCTGTGTATCCAGGCGTACCGTCGAGAAAACATGACAGCGCACGGACCAACTGACACAACGTCTCGCCGGGCTTATCCAAGTGTAAGTCTACCTACTCACAGACGGGATTGCTAGCTACGGCGGAGTTGGTGTGCATATGGGTTGTTGGTGTTAGTTGGGCGTGCGCCACGAGGTACGTCAGTACGCGAGAGGCAAGGGAACTAATTCGGCATGTGACCATGTGGTGTTTACATAAAACAACCCGGACGATCACTACTTATTATTATGTGGTTGTGTGGTGTGCGCGTTGGACGCGCAACCCCAAGGGAAAAAGGCACCACCGAACGGCATGTATTTGTGTGGTGTGCACGTTGGACACGCAATCCCAAAGGAGAAAAGCACCACCAAACGGCCATATGTGGCCAATGTATGAGGCACAAGCTACATGAGATATAAGACAGCACGTGACGGGCGCCCAGATATTCCCTAGTTGGGAGGGATACCTCCAACGCGGTCGCATGCGATGCGGGTGAGGTGAGGTGATATGTATATTAGCCGCCAGTACGGCAAAGGGATGACGTAATTGTAATGGCGTAGGGGTACAACGGCGTGTACAGCCAATGAGACGTAGCGGCAGGACACCGGCAGCGGCGCGCCGCGGCGACACCAATTCATCACAGCGACAACAGCTGTGAGACGATGAATAACCACATCAGCGCGGGGAAATAAATGCAGCAGTAACCTCGTGAGTGCAACTGTCTGTGCAATAGATGCATAACCGTGTGTAACAGCCACCAAGGGGGGACTGTAACCAAGGAAACCACGCCAGGGTGTGGTTCTACAGCATTGTCCGACATGAACGATCGAACGGCGTGTACCAGCCAACACAACGCAAACAATCTGCGGGGAAATATGAGCGTGTCTTGTGTGTAAAGCCGCGTTCAATTTTTAAAAATTCCAAAAACCGAAAAACCAAAACGCCAAAATACAGCCACCATGGGGGGGTGGTCATTTTTGAATGCTCGTTTCGCGCCCCGGGTGTGCGGGGCGCACTCCACTTTGAGCATCATGGCACCCACAACAAGAGGAGCGCATAAAGCAGGGGGGGAGACCGCGGCACCCTCAGGCCGCTCAGGTCGCCCTGTGGTCGGCACCAGGGCTACCCGCAGCAGCGGCCGCGGTCCGCAACAAGCAGCGAAAAAAAATTCAAAAACAGCACCCTCGCAACGCACGCGAGGCGCGGCCTCTCCCTCCCGCCGCGTAACACGCGGAGCTCAACGAAGGAGGATGCTGCCGCTGATGGTGCCACATACCCTGCCTCTGCCACGGCTAATGGTGCAGAGGCGTTGGCAGACCTAGCGCAAGCTGAGGCGCCTCCCGCTGCTCGTGCGGAGTCTGGAGGACTCACAGCGCAGCCTGTCTCTTCGCCGGCGAGGGCGAGTTCTAGGGGGAAGACGCGACGTGACTATAGGTCGATGCACGAAGGCACGCCGCCAACACCTAGTCACACGGCGTCAGGGCGTCAACCTTCAGCGAAGGAGAGGCGTGAAGAGCTTCAGCGGCGAGCGATGGATATGCCAGAGAGCGACGACAACAACAGCAGCAGCAGCAGCGGGTGCGGCGGCGGCGGGTGCGGCGACGGCGACGACGATGACGACGTTGGCCGCGGCGCCGAGGAGGAGGAAGGACGGAGGAGGAGGAGGAGGAGGAGCGAGGAGGAGGAGGAGGGAGGAGGAGGAGGAGGAGGAGGAGGAGGAGGAGGAAGAAGAAGAAGAAGAAGAGGAGGAGGACGAGGACGAGGACGAGGACGAGAGCCGTGCTGTGCCGGACGGGTTCGACAAACAGAACACGGTGAGAGCGGGAGAACATTGGAACATGACGGAATTATTCTGGAGAGGTGCCGTTATTTTTTTGCGATCTTGCTGCAGGTTATGTACATGCACTTCTGTTCTACCCTGCCGCTATTGTAGGTGGTAGAAATTGCGAGGGATAGGCTTGTAATTGTATCTATGTGGCTCCGATCCCATACATAGGGGTCCAACGAAAAAAATTAAATTATTTCGCGCGAAGCGCGAAAAGAAGGGTCGGAGAGAGACATCACAGCAAGCGTAGATAGATATGGATGGAGCCTACGCCACCACGTAGTAGGTCACCAGTGCGCACGCTCACACCTCACCCGATACCACCAGTCAGCCAGGGGATGAATGGGAGAGCTGTTTAGCTCTCATCATCATCAGCTCAGCGGCAGCAGTGCTGCTGCTGCTGCTGTGCATGGGTGCGCACTTGCTTTCTTCGCTTTCGCTACTAGCAGAGGGCAACAGGCTCGAAAAATTGGGCCCGACCCCTCCCACGACGTGCGTATTTGGCCGCCCATGGCTTACAGCGCTGTGTACGTCTCACTTGTTTCTGTTTCTGGGGTGCATCTGTTGTGGAAGCAAAGATCGGCCGGCAGACGAGAGACAGCAGACAAAGATCTCACTTGTGTGCACTCGCATGTTCCCTCGCTTACGCTGCTAGCAGTAGGCCTCGGGGTCTAAAAATAGCTTCCGACGCCAGCCATGATGTGTGCCTTTGGCCGGCCTTGGCCTACAGCAGTGTCTAGGCCTCGTTTTCTCTGTTGTGGGGATACGTCTGTGCGGGAAGCTCCAAAGATCGGTAGGTTGAGGGTGATGCAGACGGACCGCGGGTTGACTTGCGTCGTCACTCGCTTGTGCTGCCGACAGCAGGCAACGGGCCGCAAGAGTCCCACCCAACGCCTCCCATGATGTATGCCTTTGGCTGCCCTTGGCCTACAGCAGTCCGTATACTGCTGTGCTGGTTGTATCGTACGTTGTCTACGTGATGTGTATGGTGCTGCTGTGCGAGAGGATTTCAGTGATTCTGCCGAGAGCGTCGTGCCCATCGCCCAATCATCTGTCTCTGTCTTACAAAATGTCTTACAAACTCGACGGGTGATTGGTGGGAGTCAGGCATCTACCCGGCTCTACCCCTCTAAACATAGATAATTGTTGGAAGTTCTTCCGTGTCTTACAAAAAAATTGCCCGATTTATGGGTGCTCTGCTATCTATGTTGGTCAGCGTTCATGTGGCGTGTGATTGAGGCGTTTTTATCCAAATTTAAGTCTACACACACACCCGCTGTGTTCCACTGTTGCATCTCTCTCCTGCCGCTTGAATATATGGGGTTTAACGGCTTTCTGGCCGCACCAGTATAGAATGCTCGCTCGCGACGACACAAATCTCGAGTCGCGAGTTTTTACGTAGGGGTAGGCTTAGCATGCTGCATGTAGAGCTTTCTCAGTTAGACTGTCGGGGTTGCGGTCGACGTACGTAGAGACTTAAGTGGGTTGAACTCGGGACACCTCCACATCGCCGGTGGTGCTGCCGGGCACGTGCTGGTTATCCCGTCGTGCTATGTACTGTCTGCCTTGCCTGGTATTCGTTGGATTCGAGTTTTTGTAGCCTACAGTCGGGCCTATAAAAGCAACACTGGATTCGAACAAATGTGTTTCTTGTGCCCATTGGTGCGCGGCGCAAATATACGAAGGGTTAGAGGTCTCACCCCCGCCTATGCCCCCCCCCTCTCGCGTGCCCACATAGTAGTGTCTTCGGATCCACGCTCCCGATCCATCGGCTTGATGGTTTTACCGTTGGTTGATAATTTACTCTGGCAACCTTGTCTCCGGGGTTAGGTTTGGGGAAGGGTCGACCAGGAGTTCGATGTTGTATTTTACTATTTGCGTCCCGCGTACTGAAATGATTAAACCCTGTTTCTTACCCCGCCGACGTCCCTCCGCGCCGCGCAGAGCAAAATGCTGTACGACTTCCGCGAGAAGAAAAATATCTTCGAGACCATCATCAAACTGGGTGGAGGGAAGTTCATGATGGTGGGTGCATATAATTGGTAAGGGTTAGTCTAGTGCTAGGGTTGGCCTGTTGCCAACGCTTCATGCTGGCAAACAGGAAGCAGGTCGACTTGGGCAATGCTTTAGCTGATGTAGCACAAACGCTGGCTTCCCGATGTCAGGCGAGATCGCGAAGTATTAAGTTTTCAGGGCGTTTGGTAGTACAGGTTCACCCTGGAGCACCCACGTACGACAGCATAAGTTTAGCTATGCATCGATGCATGGGCGTAGTCTCGGTCCTCCTTTCCAGAATAGTAGGCCAGCAGAAGACCCTCCGGGAAAACCGGTAGATTCGTTTATAGTAACTCTAAGAGTCTCGAGCTGACTAGGGCACCCTCCCCCGTCCTCTCTCTACCGCCCTACCGTCAAACCGAGCAGAACAAGAGGTTTTCCTTCAACAACCAATACGGCGTGGTTGTGTGGTACAACGAGATCGCCAAGCACGTCGTGACCAGGCTTGAGAAGGATAGCTCATACATGAGCTCTAGGAACGGGTCGCAGGTCCGCAGGCGTTTCGGCAAACGGCGGATGAAGACACTGATGAAGTGGTGGAAAGGGCAGGTCGACGCCGACAAGAAAGCACGGCGGGAGGAGATCAAAAGCACTGGCGCGAGCGGGGGGAAGGAGGCCAAGAGACCGAGGTTCCTCACCTCGCTCCGGATGGATGCGTTGAACGCCAACCCGGCCGTCAACACGAAGCAAGTCCTGAACGAGGGCTTTGACTTAGGCGGCGCTTTGGAGGGCGGCGGAACGAAGAGGACGAGGATCGCCAGCAGCGGCGGCGGCAAGGCCCTGAACCTTGACGGCGAGGGCGGGGGGGAGAGGAAGAAGAAGAAGAGCAAGAGCCGTGACGGCGGCGGTGGCGGAGGAAGCAGCGGGGTCGGTGCGCCCGTGGACCTCACGGGCGACGCAAGCGCCGGGGGTGGCAAGAACAGGAAGAAGGGCGAGAAGAAGAAGCAGAAGGTGACCGGGAGCGGTGACGGCGGTAGCGGCGGCGGTAGCCGCCTCGTCGGTGCGCCGGTGGACCTTACAGGCGAGGCGAGCGCGGGGGGTGGCAAGAAGAAGGAGAGGGGTGGTGGGAAGGGCACGGGGAAGGGCAGAGGAAAAGCGAGGGCGGACGCCAATGTCGACGGTGGTGGTGACGAGGGTTGCTCCTCCGAAGAGGAAGAGCAGGTCACCGACGTTTCCCTGTCACCGGCGGGTGAAGGGCAGAGCGGGGGGGGGCAGAGCGGGGGGGACGAGTCTTCCGACTCCGAGTCCGACTCCGACGCTTCCTCGCGCGACGGAGGCGGCCGGAGTAAATCGAGGAGGAAGTCGAAAAAGTTCTCCCCCCAAGACACTCTGCACGTCTTGGGTAAGATGAACCAGAAGGCGGCCAAGCAGCGCGAACATAATTTCTCGCGGTTCGCGGGTGTAGTCGAGAAGGTCTTGTGCGGGGGCGGAGGCCAGGGTGGGGGCGGGGGAGCGAGCTCGGGCGTCGCGGACCGTGCCGCAGAGCTGGAGATTGAGAAACGGAAGCTTGCGCTGGACGAGAAGAAGGAGGCAGAAAAGCAGTGGCAGCAAGCGGTAGCGTCGGAGAAGGCTGGTACAGAAGGTGTCACCAAAGCAATGGTGGCGGCGGCCGCACAGAGGTACTTCAGCCTAACTTAGGAAGCTAATGGGGGGGGGGGCGTGTTTGGTCCCAGGGGGGGTTAGGTTTACTTTAGCTTCCCAACGCCTCCCCCCTCCTTGCCGCGTGCTTGGACTAGAAGTGTGGTTGGGGCCGTGTCTGCAGGGTAGGGTCGCGCATCGGCGCCAATACCAGGCGTGAAATCAGCGGTTCCGCGAAAATATCTTGTCGCCGAACACTGATCCCTCGCCCAAGCCCGCGTAGCCGCGACGTCTTTGGTTTTCTCGATTGTTTTTCGTCTTTTTCGCTTGCTTTCTGCTAATTTCCTTGTGTTGGGTGGGGACGACTTGATTGTGTCTTGTGTTATCCGCTTGCTTTCTGTTAACTTCCTTGTTTCGCATGGGGACTTATTGTCTTTGGTTTGCTCGATTGTTTTTCGTCTTTTCCGCTTGCTTTCGGCTAATTTCCTTGTTTTGGGTGGGGACGACTTGATTGTGTCTTGTATTATCCACTTGCGTTCGGCTAATTTCCTTGTTTTGGGTGGGGACGACTTGATTGTGTCTTGTGTTATCCGCTTGCTTTCTGTTAACTTCCTTGTTTCGCATGGGGACTTATTGTCTTTGGTTTGCTCAATTGTTTTTTTGTGTTATCCGCTCGCTTTCGGCTAATTTCCTTGTTTTGGGTGGGGACGACTTGATTGTGTCTTGTGTTTTCCGCTTGCTTTCGGCTAATTTCCTTGTTTTGGGTGGGGACGACTTGATTGTGTCTTGTATTATCCGCTTGCTTTCGGCTATCTTTCATGTTTGTGGTGGGACTGACTATTTTTCGGGGGAACGTAGCGTGCCATGTCGCCCACGGGGAAAGCCGAGCGACGGACGGAGTAGGGATGTCTAAGGTCTTTGTTCATCTATTGTCGCAAATTTCTCATACGATCGGGGTTAGTTTATTTCTTTTGGTTTTCTGGGACGTTGGGCGGTCGCAGCGTGTCATTGAACTATGGGTGACCAGGCGAAGCTCAGGATGGAGATGCCTGTCGTTGGTCGGCTAGCGTGGTGGTTGGGGTTGGTTTGTTTGTGTTGGCGCTCGGTGCATAAGCAGCCTGGACTTGGCGGGGGGTTAGCCGGCTTCCTTGTAGCACTACTGTATTTTCCTGTTTCGCGCCGACGTCGTCCTAATGTCTATTCTTGTTTCGTCGTTACTTTGTCCACTGCTCACGGAGTGGGGCGATTAGACGATGATGACCGCTGTAAGGGCAACGATTGTGATGTCCCTATGGCTTTTTCGTGTGCTGGGTTAGGGGACGTAGTTCCATCTTTGCTGCTCAAGATGTTATGTTTTGCATCGAAGGAAAGGACTTGGTATGTGCTGCTTGGTCATGGTTGGAGCCTTTGTGCGTTCCGAATGCTGATGAAGTGCTGACCAGTAGGTTGAAATGATGGTTTCATTTGAGGAATTTGGCGCTGATTGAAAGACACGTCAGCTGAAATGTCCGTCGCTCTGCAAGACGCAATTCTGATGTGATGTTGTATTTTGTGGATAGTCTTCCAAGGATGTCTCTGTTGTTTTGGCGGGTTGAGTTTTCTTAACGGGGGTAGGTAGGCTCTCGGCGTATGTAGGAGGTTTATGTTTGGTCAGGGTTCTGAAGTCAGGAAGGGGGAAAGATGGCTGTTTGACTGGGTGCTTGGTGTATTATTATTTGAAGCTGCCTGTTCCTGGAACGGTACATGCATGTGATACACATGGACGGCATTGTCCATAAACAAGCACGGTGACTGTTGGTACTTGGAATAGGAATATTAGTCTGGGACGGATGGCATGGGTTACGCAATTGGGGTAGTGGATTGATCGCTTTATGTTGCGGGGACCCTTGCGCCCCCGCACGCACCACAACCTGATAACATGAGAGCAAAACAACTTAGTGGCGCATTCGGCGAGTGTCCACAGCGAGCTGCCAACGCCCTCGCGCCGGCACACAAAGACGACGACATTACAGTTACGAGGTGGTATGACAAGTGTACTACGCTACCGTACTTAAGATGTTTCCGCGAGCTTCTTCGGGACACCCTCCCGCGAGCTGCGTCACAGAGAGTACACAAAGAGGCCACAGCGGGCAAAGACACTTCGACTTGAGGGCTAGTATTGCCTATCATGACCTCTTACAGCAGAAGATACACACACTGGGCAGGCCACCGGAACAGGCCACCCCTGTGTCACACACACACACACACACAGACACGTGCGCGCGCCAAGCCCCCCGCCCTCTGCCCGAACTCGTCAAGAAAGCCTCTGCACAACGACACAACGGGGAGTGTCCAAAACGAGCGACTTCACGGATATTTACGGCTTTAGGGTTACTACGCCTCCAACGTACAACTCATGGCCACGAAACACGATAGCGCAGGGCAAGGGCAAGACCCTCATGTCAACGTCCCGTTGTTCCTCCTCATGCGCTTCTCGGCTCTCTTGCGGCGGCGGTCCGCCCGCGAGCCAGGCGCTCCCCATTCCCTCAGCAGGAAGTGTCCTCGAAGGTGTTCGACTTCTTGCGCCCTCGCCGAAGCTGCGGGTCCGCAACCGGCTACAATATTGTGGCCCGTCCCGTTCTTGGTCGGCGCGTTGTCCTTTCCCTGGTCCTTCGGAAACTGGCCCTCCAGTGCGAAGATGAAGTTGTGCAGCACGACACAAGCGTTAACCAGGAGAGGGGCGTTCTTGATTTGGCGGTCGAGGCCCTTAGCAAGCGCCGGGAATTTCTTCTTCACGCGCCCGTACGCGTGCTCCACTCGGAAGCGATGACTGGAGTGCTTGTAGTTGAAGAACCGCTCGGCCCTGCAAGTGGGCTTGGGGATCGGCGTGCGCATCCAATCAGACTCGGCGAAAGCCGAATCCCCGAGAATCACCGCGCCGTTGGCCAAGACGCGGCGCTCTGCTGCAGCCACCGTCCGCTCCGCCTCTGCCGCATGGTAGAACTGACTGTGCTGTAAGACGCCGCTGTCACCACAACTCCCTGGCGCGCCGGAACAGAACCAGCGGAACAGACCCTCGTTGTCCACGATCGTGAGGAGGGATATGGAGTAGAAGTGCTTGTAGTTGTAGTAAGCCCTCGCCAGGGCCTCGGGGGGCGACACCTTGATGTGGGTCCCGTCTATAGCTCCGATGACGTTCCTGCATGGGGCACAGGTCCGAACGTGCAAGATCGGGCGCGAGGGTGGTAGTCATTAGGGCGCGCGAATATGCAAACGCAGATATTGGGCAAGAGAACAGTGTCACGGGTTATACGTGGGTGAAAACTCGTACTCGCGCCAAGAGGTCCCAGAGCACACCGGAGAGGCTCAACATCCGTCCTCCATGGAGCGTACGCAAGATACACTCCTATCCCTCCGATGTTATACATTGGCCAGGGTGATGGTCCCACCGCCGTATTCACAATCAGCGCTCCCCTAACCCCTGTACCCATATCCATAGTCTATATATGCGCGCGCCATCGGCGATGGTAAGTGTAAAGGCTACAACAACGGGAAAGGGTCAGAGCTCAGGGCTTTGTAACTTAACGCGCCAACGCTCGGAACAACAACGCACGGACCAGCAGGGCCCGTTCATCGTCCTTCGATCTACACGCCAAGTCCGACCCGCACACAGGTCGACACTGAACTGCGTTAAACTCGGGCAACTAACACCGATTGGATGGGTTTAGGCGATACTAGTAACCCCGGGTCGTACACACCTGAGACCCTTCTCCAGCTCCCACTCAGTGGAAATCTCACGCTTAGCCGCTGGGCTGGGCCAAGCGACATGCTTCCGACGAAGCTTTTCTTCGATGAGTTTAGCCACCTCGAGCGTGCAGTAGGAGATCGCCCCCTCTGACAGCCCAAACATGATCGAAGCCCCCCTCACATCCGTATTATGACCCAGGCGCCACAAAAAGACCGCAACCCTTTCGCAGGGATCGAAGAACGGTCCACGAGCCCCCCTCCTGCAAAAGTCCGTCGTTCCGTATAGCTTCCTCACCAGTGTCGCGAAGGTCGTCTTCCTGGTTTTTCCACGGAGACAAAAGTCAGTTTAGATCGCGGGCACCTTTTATCGGCTTTGCTGTGCTTAACCTAACCAGCTGCTAAGCACCAGGGTTAACTACAAAGCATAGAGTGTGTACGCTGTGGGCGTGAAAGAGGTATACGTTTGTTTGGGGCTGGGGCTTCTTTGGGGCGACTTAGACAGGACTGGAGGGACAGCGGTCACGCGCGCTCGCCAAACAAAAAATATCAATCCCATGCAGGCTCATTGCGCGTGACGGCTCTCGCATTTCTTACCCCTTCATGCAAATGTACACTGACGAAGGGTCGACACGAACGGAAGGCACAAAATCTACGTTTAGGAGAGGCGGAGGTGCTCAGCCTAAACTGGTGAACAGCCTTGTGGTCCTAGGGACACCGCCGCATATACTGTCAGCCCTAGCTTTCGGGCCAGCGACATACCTGCACCGAAAGGCACTTCTGAATTGGGCGCTGCTCAGGTATCGTCCCGTGCGCTCCCAGTACCGCTTTGCATGCGGTCTGGTCGTGCCGTCCCTGGCGCTGCCGTCGAGGAAGTCGGCGACCTCATCATACCCGGCGGTTCCAAGGGCTTGCACGAGAGGTGTCTCAAAGTCGTCGTCATCGTCGTCTATAAACATCAGGGACGCGAGCAAAAGCAGCGCCGCTTTGTCGGACCCGGTGAACGGCATCCTGCGAGGGACAGCGGAAAAGGGCGTAAAAAATTAACGTCGGCTACCGTAGTTACGAATCTTGACGTCACGCGAGAAAGGAGGGAAATTCGCGCAAAAGCTTGATGATAGGGTTAGTAACGACGCAATGACGCTAATATTTCGTCAGGAGAGTGTCCTACTAAGGACCCGTGCCGCCTGAAAGGCACGCGACATTTCGGCGAGTGGCGCCTTCCCCCCCCCCCCGGCCCAATTTGGAGTGCACAGCAGCAACATGTACATATTGCACCTCTTGCTTGAAGGGTTCGCACAGCACCAGACAACGGGTCCTGCAATAGGGGGATCTTTCTTAAACTTCCCGAGTGTTTCTCAGATTAGTGTTGGATGTGCGTGTGACTGATTGTCTTTGCGTATGCATGCATGCCGTACCCACCCTCGGGCTAGGGTTAGGCTCATCACAGAAACAGCATTACGCTGGACAAGCACCAACACGGAAACTTAACATCCTAAATCACCTACGTAGGCCCGGGATTGGGATGATGGCATTCGGCGAACTATCTTCTATTTTGAATCCCCTCGGCAGCGGGCCCCCTCAATACTACTGCTGCTGTATCGCGACGTGTCCTGTTTCCCGTTGGAGTTATGCGCAAAAGGATTTCGGATAGCGACAGCGTACACACACGGTCGCCTGGTCATGTTTGGTTAGCGGGTGTACTACACGGTTCGTGCAGAATCAACGAAACCGCTACTCCATAGGGTGTACATTCGTTCGTAGCCCTCATGGCCTCGTGCGGCATTGGTGGGGCCGCGTCAAGAACCTTGTCTCATACATGTCATACCATTGTACGACATGTATGAGACAAGGTCGATAGCGCCATACCACCGGCTATGTCACCGACTACAGCAGGGTGGTTAGAGACGCCTGTGCTTCGGCTGCAGTATACGTAGGCCCTCGAAAATCGAAGTAGCCAACAACCACAGGCGCGTGCACGCCCGAACCCACCACCACACACACACACACACATATCTTTGCTGTGGACTGAATGCTGACGTTCTTAACCACACGAGAGCGCACGCCCCCGACTGCTTACCTCACGAGCCCAAGGATTCGCACACTGCTCTTCAGTGGCGCGCTGTGTGTGCATCGCGCGGTCGCGTGTGTGTGGTGATCGGCACAGCGCACAGCAGCAGCAATCGCGCCGCTTATTAATCGCGCCGCTTGTTACTTCTTATCGGCACCGCAAGAGGAGACTGCACGCGGAAGCCTGACACGCCGAAACCCCAACCGAACACGGAGTATGACTAACACACCGCCACCCTTCGTTCACATGAGGCGCCGCCCTATTCCTTACACAACTCAACGCCATGCGCAAGGAGAGTCCGAACTGTCACAGCAAGGCGACAACCGACAACGGCTGCTGCTGCACACACACACACACACCTGCACCAAGCCTTGAGTCTCCAGAGCTAAGCACCCTTGGGTAACTGCGTCCGAGCCCGCTCGCAGAGGTTATGTCACTCGTGGGTGGCTCTCTCGCCGCAGGGGTGGTTGTCTTGGCGTGCGTGTGCTGGCAGGGACTGTGCGCCCGTTGGTCTACAAAATAGGCGTTTGTCGAGGTTTGTCCGCTTTTTTTGGAGAAAACGGTTTTTGGAAAAAAAAACTCTGCCCGCGGCTTAAGCCGGTGGGGCACGGCGAGCCAGCCCCGTGTTGTCATCGCCGCTGTCCTCCTGTTCGTCCTCATCCTCGCAGCCGGTAGACACGCGAGTCCTAGCCAGCTGTGAAGTCATGTCGTCAACTGTATCCTGTCTGAGAGCCTCAACCACTTCATCGTCGTCCTCGATTGTAGCCCACCCCTGAATCGCGTTCACCGCTTCCTCCACGATCGGCTTTCCGGGTCCGATGCGGAGGTCTGCCATGAGTTCGGCGACGTCCTCGTCCTCGATTCGGGATCCCTGCTGGTGCGCCTCGTGCACGCTCGTGCTCAACGTGTTGAGAGTCTCCGTGAGAGCCTTCAAGGCAGGCTCGGCGATCTGGAACCG
>FN648764.1:9109-42990 GCA_000310025.1 Ectocarpus siliculosus | reverse complement strand
AGCTCAGTTGCAGAGGTGAGATGTTGAGGGATAGTTGGGGAGTGAACCCGGTGGGGCTCGCAACACCTCGTGATCTCGCTACAATTACAATCCTCTGCTCAACCATCAATTCATTCGTGAGTTCCTCGCTAGAACTCGTCATACATGTTACGTTTTACCAAACGTCACATATCACACCGCATGTACGTATCATTGCATACAGCAATCATACAGCTGCATCTATTCTACTACACACATCCTACAGCAGTGATGCGCTGTATTTCAACAGTGTTCTGTCCTGAGGAAGGAGTTCAACGACACCTGTCCGGTTGCGCTCCGACAAGTCGCGTTACTTCCAACACAGGTATGTCACCGTCCGGGTAGATAGCGACCTCGTAGTCGTGCAACGACGCGCTGTAGACGATACATATCTCTGCTGTCTGCAGTACTGGTATGGACTGCTGCCATCTAGATGTGCAACTGTACGTAATCTACCATTCATTGTGTGGGTTGGTCCAAAATCATTCAATTCTGGCTCCCGGTGTACCCTCCTCCTGTATGCGTACGTCGACCTCTCTCTCCTGGGTTGATCGATTATTTTGTCACAATTGATTTCCGGCAGCGTGCGTGTGCCCCCTCGGGTTGTGGTCGTTGGTTTATGACATCGGAAGGCGCCTCCCTACTTTGGACCAACACCTTTAAATGCATTGGGATAGTCTATTGTATCCAAAACACCCATGTGTGTAATGGTATGCATACAAAACCTCTTCCTCTCGTACTTGTATCGTTCGTGCCATTTAATGGCACACACCCTTAGGTATTGGAAACAGGACGACAGCAACTCCGCTACGTGTGCATGCCGTTTCCACTCTCCCCCTCCTGTATCGTGTCGATACGCAGGGGTCATCGCCAACCCTGAAGTCGCGGTGAAAGTAGCCTGCTGTGGGAAAATCTGCCCGTGCACATTGCGTCCGTGGGAGTCTGACTTCCCAGAACAGCTGGACTCCCTGCCGTCGCACGCCCCCTGTAAACGAGGACGGCGGACACTGACATCCCGAGAAACGAACAACTTCGGGCGCACGGTTTTTTCGCGGCTGCCTACAGATGCCCAACTTGGCAGCATGACCGTAGCTCAGCTGTGTGAATTCTTGGGGGTGAGAGCACTTCAGCGCATCGAAAACGGCATTTCAGAACGTCGATGACTGCGTTTTTTTGTGCTTAGGTTTGCGTTTGGAATTCGTTGGAAATCCCTACTTCTTGGCTGCGGCTGTGCAAACTCCCACTTGTCCGGAAGTGAGTAGATCCTGCCCACAAATACCACTATCTAATGGAGCGCATATCTCGCTCGTTCGGCGCTGTCTCGTTTGCCCGCCCGTCTCTCTGACATCTTCCGAGCAGCCGTTCAGGTGTTTGGAGCAGGCTGGAACTAATTCGTTCTTGAAGCCTAAACTCCTCAGCGTAGCGAAAGGGATCGTACAGGTTGTCGAACAGAGCGGGTTGGTGGGGAGCTCGCTCGTGTTTCGCATCCCGTGCGGCGAAAACGACGGGACGTTGCACCTGCGCTTAAAAGTGAGTGGAATCATTTTGTTTTGTGTTCTTGGTCGAACGTTTTAGTGTGAAGACAACAATAAGAACTAGCAGGGCAACTTGTATTTTCGTTCTCTTTTTTTATCGTTGGTGTTGCCAGACTCGAAAGAACGTGTCAAATTATTTCCGCGGTGTTTTCCCAAACCTACATTTCGTCCGCGAATAAAATCCCGCCCTATGAAGTCATACCCATGCGCCGCGATGCCGTTTCAGTAATCCACAAGCGCGGCGTGCTCGTGAGCCGATCTGCGTTACTTGGACCGAAAAAAGAAAGCAGGTCCTTGTAGTGGCAAGGGATGTGGGAAATGCACACGACGTTTGCCTTTTAGGTTCCAAAGTCAGGTGTATTCATGCAACCATCGCTTCCAAATATCGGCACTACAATGTTGCGGGTGCCGCCCGTTTTTCCAACTGTACGCATGCCTGTGTGTGATTTCAGCTCGCGCGGATCCATGAGAGACAATGAATATTTCGTCCAAGCTGATGTGCGTGTGGAGAGGGTGGATGTTGTTGCCGAACACCCCGACGTCAACGAGGGTGACAGCGACTCTAGTGACGGAAGGAGCGACGATGACATTCGACGGAGACTGGTCGCCACTTGTGTAGAAGCGGCATGGTGCCAGTGCCAGTCAGGAGCGGGGGGGGGTTGCCACCACGTTTGCCAGCTCCTGCAACTAGTGCGCCTTCTGCAGCTGATAGAGCACGAGCTAGAGACGTGGGACCCGGATTCGCTCACGAGTGTCGCTTGCCAGTGGGTCCTCAGACACTGTGGGGGGGGACGAAATACTGAATTCGACATCTTCAACGGGGCGACGGTCAGGGAAGTCGTGGGAGAGTTACGAACGCTGAGAGATCCCAAGAGAGTCCCGTTCGAGGGGGGTGGTGACGACGTGCCGAACACTCGTGGAGTGGTGGCAATGGATCGCAGAACTGAGTTTAGCTCGCACCCCGATCATGGCAAATGGGCGAGCGCCCGCGAGGACTTTGATGGTGGCGAAAGTATGAGCCACGCACAGTGGGACGTGCTGTCCAGGTTTATTGACGGGGAAAGGGTTCCGGGAGCAGGAGGGAGCACTAGCTTAGCAGTCGACGTCCTGAGACCCCGCTTGAGGCGTGAATCTACTTGAAGACGTACGGTATCGACGTTTTTTTTTTTTACCCGTGTCGCGTCGAATGAGTCTGATTTTGAAAAAAATACTCAAGATACATGGTACCCTTCCAAACGAGTGTCGCTCATTTTAAGCAGGTGCTTGCGAACAAATGTACGTCGAAGTACACCGCTACTTGCAGCGTGGGTCGCGCCCTTTCTGTGCAGCACGATGCCCCCCACACCAATTGCATCAGAGACCACATTTGCGCTTGAAGAAAAGCATCAATGGTCGACCTTGGCACCGCCCCAAATGAGAGTCCGCGACAGGGCCATCATACCTAACCCCCCCCCCAAAAAAAAAACAGCGGACAGGGTCGGTGCACGGCTTGTTGTTTGTACAATAAATTCAAGGACAAGTACAAATGGTTAAAGAACGTTCAGCTCGTCCGCATGTCTGCCCCCTTTCACATAAACTGCTGATATGTACGGGGAGCGCTCGTTAGCAGTCGACGTCCTGAGACCCCGCTTGAGGCGTGAATCTACTTGAAGACGCACGGTATCGATCGACGTTTTTTTTTGTTTTTACCGGTGTCGCGTCGAATGAGTCTGATTTTGAAAAAATACTCAAGATACATGGTACCCTTCCAAACGAGTGTCGCTCATTTTAAGCAGGTGCTTGCGAACAAACGTACGTCGAAGTACACCGCTACTTGCAGCGTGGGTCGCGCCCTTTCTGTGCAGCACGATGCCCCCCACACCAATTGCATCGGAGACCACGTTTGCGCTTGAAGAAAAGCATCAATGGTCGACCTTGGCACCGCCCCAAATGAGGGTCCGCGACAGGACCATCATACCTAACCCCCCCCCCCCAAAAAAAACAGCGGACAAGGGTCGGTGCACGGCTTGTTGTTTGTACAATAAATTCAAGGACAAGTACAAATGGTTAAAGAACGTTCAGCTCGTCCGCATGTCTGCCCCCGTTCACATAAACTGTTGATATGTACGGGGAGCGCTCGCGCGCAGACAAAAACCACAACGACCACCCAGGATTAAAAAAAAAAAATCACTTCGCGTAGTCACTTCGCAGACGCAAAGGGCTTGCGAGTGAGGTTAACCAATGGCAGCGCAAACCAGAGCTATCTCTCCTATGTTGTCCATCTGCTGGGAATCGAACTTGGTATCAAGAATACGCCACTTTTTCATGGCTCCTATCGTTCGTTCTACGTGAATACGGAGGTTGGCCACCTCCCGAGTGACGCCGGCATCCTCCTCATTGAACTGATCTTCACCCTTTCGCTTGCTCGGCGGCGCAACGTAGTGCATTCCAATGTTGATCAGTAGTGGTGCCATCGCGTTTAATCCTCTATCAGCCATTACATGCATGCCCTGGCCCCCGAAACCCTGCTCAGCCAACTCCTCCACAATCCCACACTGTCTAACCAACTCGACGTCACTCGTTCGTCCAACGAACGCATCGGACACGTAGCAGATGGCACCCGCGGGGATGATGCCGATGAGTATCTTCGCTGTATATCTCTTCTTGTACTGCGACCACAATGCATGTTGCGCATCTGACTGCCACACTTTATCGCACCAAATCTCTGTCCCGTCGAGAACAACGGCCACAGAGGAAATTGGGTGGGGCACTCGACACCACGCTTCCTACATCTGGCAGTCGCACGAGGGGCCTCAAGCTGTTCGCCAACAAGTCGAGCCAACCCGTGAACGCCCTACCACCGGTCGAGTCACTGACACCGAACAGCGTGGACGCAACGCGAATGGAGGTACCTGTACACCTGTACGCAACACGAACAGAACGAAAAACAGGCCGTTGGTCCCCCCCAACGGCTTCGGGCGCCTGACTACCCTCCGCCCGTCTTCTTTCACACCCTCTGCCTGTACCGGGTTCGCGTTGTAAAAGTTCGTGTTTTCTGCCACGCCGCCGATGTTGAGGAAGTTGTACAGGTTCGGCGTAGCATCGACAGACGGCAGCAACAAGTACAAAAATAGTCGGGACCTGCTGTAAGTCCTGTTGGTGACACGATCGACCTCGGGTCGAGGCTATATGTATGTGTTGTTCGTTTACACCGCCGAGTACCGGTTACTTGGCCACTGCGGTGGTACAAAGTTTGTACAAGTCAACGACGGAAATGCTTACATACGACGGAGCCTCGACATTACAACAGCAGTCGCAACTGGAGTTGATTTTGAGTTTAGTCGCGGATGGATCTGGTGCACCAAACAACAGCAGTAGTTTTCAGGACTTAACATTCTTATCGAACAATCTCTGCACACCGTAAACCCTAAGATGACAACACGACGGTGTGCGCCAGGCATACCTTCAGGGATTCCGCGCTCCTGAGTCCACACAAGCTCCTAGCTGCCTCGTCTCTCTTCCCCTCGAGAATGGAATCGTCAATCCTGCTGCTACGTGCACCCGGTGCCTCCCCATCCTCCTCTCGGTTCGCCCTCTGCTGTTTCCCGTCAACCGTGAGCTCGCGGATTGTCTTCTCCAGCATGTTGACTCGGTCCTGTAGTTCTCGTATTCGAGCATCTTCCTCCACGCCCGTCATGCTTGCGTCTAGCAGGGATTGTCGGTGGCGCTCCATGATGGCGTTGCTTCTACGCAGTGCCGACAACAACACCTTTCCCTTGGTACCGGCAGACATCTGTTCGTCCGTTTGGCTCGGAAGAGCCCCTTCTACTAGCTTCACCACGACGTTTGTGCCATAAGGCCCCGAACCTTGCTTGCTAGCCTCCACGTCGTCAGCTGGGAAATGACCAAGCCACACTCTTGGGTCTTGCAAGGTGATTTCATCAGCCAGGCCGAGTGCGTTCTGGTAGGCCGCTCTTTTACCCAAGGGCACCCGCATTTATTTCTCCCTCCCCCGGCACACCCGTGAGTTGCAAATGCATTTTCTCTGGGTGCTGCTGTACATCTCAAGCTTTTTCCGGTTTCTGGGTACACCCTTTGTCTCCTGTTGTGTCGGCGTGCGGGGGTGTGTCCACTGCTGTGGGAGGTGAAGGTTGTGTGCCCTTGCTCGTGGCGCGGCTGCTGCTGTAGAGTGTGTCTTCTTAAAAAAAATGCGGATTAATTAAATTTAACTGTTTTGTACCACCACACCCCCTCCGCTCAGAGCATTTTTTTTGGTGCGGGGGGTCCTGTTGCAAGTGGTCTATTCTGCCTGCGGTCCTTGTGAGACAAAGTGTGGATTGTATTGTACGAGTACAACGCTTTTGTCGGAATACGCCCCATCACCCCTCCGGCGTTGCCGACACCGAATATGCCTGACCAGGACGCGAGAAAAAACTGGTACGTGTTTACCTAGACCTACCGCTCTCTGCTCGCCTGCACTCGCCAGATTTCTGGGGTGCGACTCTGCTACAATGCAATATTTGACTGAGCGTCCCGCACCGTTGCCACTTCTTTTTTGCGCAATCAAGGCGAAATGCCGCTGCAGTCGGCGACCGCACCTCATAAAGCTAGAAGAAGATGAACAAAATTACGTTCCTCGCGTGACGGAGTAGACGACTGGTAGAAGAAAGACCTTGCCGAGAGCAAGGGACGCAGCTGGCGCGAAAGCAGAGCTCGGCAACCAGGATACAGCGCGGAGAAATGGGTCACCGACTACTACTTTCAAGAACGAACACACGTAGCCACTTTGCTCCGCCTTTTGCGTACCCTGCGGGACCAACACCCTGTACACACCTGTCCAGACCCTGTCGAGACCCTGCCGGGGACTGTTGTTCTACAAGGTCGCCGTACCGGAGACCTTGTGGAGAGACCACCCTGGTCAGGGGTGCATTGCCTATACCCTGTGCTACCTGGCATGTATTTGTTCGTGGGTCTACGGACATGGTTTGGATATGTTAGCCGTACGTACAAGTGTGACGCAGATGGTGTAGAACCTTTTAGGTAGGGGTACGGTGATGATGCACCGGGGCCCCCTTTTGTTGTGTGCAGCAGCCCTGCTGCCACTCCTCCTCTCTGAGCACGACAGCGCCCTGGGTACGGGCGTTGCCTCACCGTCTGAAGTTAATACACTACACAAACAATACCCGATAAGTACGCGGAGTACGGCCGACAAACACTCTAGAGTTTAGATTGATTGTCCCTCGAGGGATAGCCGCATCGGGTCATGTCTGCGTCGAACAGCGGTTCCGTCGCAGGGCTGGGGGAAGAGACCTCAGCCACGCAACAGCAACACGCCGAGGATCCGGCGATTGCGAGGCTGGAGGGCCAGTTATCGCAGCTGATGAGCGTAGTGATGGAGTTGAAGAGGAAGGAGCCTGGTGACGCCGTGGCGGGCGATGCCAGTAGGGGCGGCGGTGCTGCCGTCCCAAGCCAGAGAGAGGCTCTGCCGCCTGGGGGCGGCGGGGCGTTTTCCCGGGAAACGGCCCGTGATGGGCGAAATCACCCGCGGGAAAGCAGCTGGGACAACATACCGGGAGCGAGTCCTGGGGTTCCAGCGAGAGTGACGACTGGCTGGGCAGGTAGATCGGGAGCGAATCCTGTGGGGCCAGCCGGAATGAGCCCGGGCGTAGGACCGGACCGCGGGGAAGCGAGGGGGTTAAACCCCCAAGGTGAGCAAACCGCAATTCGAGGGGCCGGAGCATTTTTTTATGGGTACAGCAGTAGTAGCCAAAAACGTGTTACGGTAAATGCACCGCGTCTCGAAGGGGAGAGTCGCGGCCACGGGTACGACTCGTGGAGGAAGGCACTTATTCAAGCCGCAAAAACCGTAGGCTTGGACGGGCAGCTTATCGGCAACGCCGAGAAGCACGCACCCGTCGGTGACCCAAACAGGCCTAGCTCGGAGCTGTATAGCTTGGGCTACACAAGTGATGAGGTTCAGAGGGGCCTCCAGGCGTTCCACTTTGTGACTACAGCCATCGTCCGAGAAGCCGACAAGGCAATCGTGAATAAATGCGAGACCGCAAAGGAGATCCTTGCGGAGCTCGACAAAGTACACAACCCAGAGTCGCAGGGCTCGAAACAAGCCCTCATGAAGAAGATGTTTCGATTCACGATCCCCGCACACAGCAACAGCAACCCTGTCGAGCATCTATACACGCTCGAGCTGCTGTACTCACGACTGCGGGAAAAAGGGCTCAACGCTGACACACCCTTTGTTCTCGCACACTTTGTCGATGCCCTTCCACCCGAGTACCAACAAGCCAAATTCTTGCTGGAGACGGCTACAAACCTGGACCGGGGCGAGATAATCAGGGTAGTCAGTACCGTGCACGCGAGCCTCCCGGAGGGGGAGGAGGGCCACGAAGGGCCAGCGGAAGGCGGAGCATGTTTTCCTCGCGAGCGACGGTGGCAACAGGGGCGGAGCGCCCGGCCGCAGCAGCGGCGGCCACAGCAAGGGCGGCGGCGGCGGTGGCAGCCAGAAGGGGAAAGGGGGTGGTCGCAAGGGCGGTGGTGGTGGCAACAGCGGCGGAGGCGGCGGCGGTGCAGGTAGCATGCACGGCCGCTGCTTCCGGTGCGGAGAGAAGGGTCACCAGGCGGCCGCCTGTACCAAGCCGGAGCCCCTGCGATGCGAGAAATGCCTGGGCTACGGACACGACAAGAGCAAGTGCTCGTCCGAGCAGGCGGTGCTCGCGGTGGAGCTGCCGGTCTTGGACGCCACCGCACTGGACGTGGCAGAGGAGGCGCTAGTGGTCCGTGACTTCACAGGCGAGTGGAACAGAGTCGTTGATCGAGGGGGTGTAGAGCAGGCCAGGCAGGAAAGGTTTGTGGCCGATACCGGCGCAACCAACCACATGTTCCCGAGCGCTAACGCGTTCGAAAACTACCATGAGTGCGATCGACGTTTGAGTGTCGCCGCAGGGAAGCAAGCCTTCGCCATAGTAGGCTACGGCGACGTGAGGGTGTCCATCGGTTCTCGCGTTGGGACCACAGACCTGCTGTTGAAACGGGTCGCTCATGTGCCGGAGCTGAATTACAACCTCGTGTCCCTCACAGCCCTTTTGAAGCATACCAAGCGCCGCTTAGCCGCAGACGAGCGTGAGTTGGAGGTGTTCGTTGGTGGGGGGGAGTCGGTGTACTTCCCTCTATGGGGGGACCTGTTCGTTCAGACTGGTCACCGCATAGACTCGGGTAGGGAACTAGCCTGTGCCATAATTGCTCCTGGTAACGCGAAAGCGAACCGCACCCCCGTTGACATCAACGACTTCCACTGCGCGCACGGCCACTCCCACGAGGTGCTGCTGAAGAACACGGCGAAGCAGCAAGGGGTGACGCTGGTGGGTCAGCTCCGGGAGTGCATGGGGTGCTCGACGGCAAAGGGGCTATCCAAGCCCATCCCCAACAGGACGTCAACCCGAGCAGTTAAGAAACTGCAGAGAGTGTTCGTGGATTTGAGTGGGAAGGCAAGGGTGCAGAGCTTGGGGGGGAAGTGGTACACTCTCATTGTAAGGGATGACTGCACGAGGTGGAACCGCGTCTACTTCTTGAAAAACAAGTCAGACGCTGCAGAGGCATTCGAGAGATACCTAGCGGAAAACAGAGCAGACGGAGCCCCATCCGAGGTCATGGTCGTGCGGTCTGACAACGGAGGAGAGTTTTTCGAGGGAGAATTCGGAAAGCTGTGCCGCAAGTATTGCATCAAGCAGGAGTTCACCCCCGCATACAGCCCAGAATACAACGGTGTAGCTGAGAGAGCACTGGGACTGATAAAGGATGCAGCACTAGCCGCCCGCATACAAGCGCCGATTCTTTACCCCGAAGCACCAAGCTACCCCTCCCTTTGGGCCGAAGCCACAGCTTGGGCATGCAACGCCCTGAACTGCACCTCCACCACATCCAACCCGGACAAGAAATCGCCGTACGAAATGTGGCACGGGCACCCACCTCCCCCAGAGGCGACGTACCCGTTCCTCAAACCCGCCGTATACAAGGTCAAGCGCACGCACAAGTCAGAGCCGAAAGCAAAAAAGTGTTTTTACCTCGGCCCTGGAATCAACACAAACCGTGATTGCGTGCGCATCCTGAACGAAAAACGCCAAGCGATCACCACTCGCAACTTCACCTGGCAATCTGTGCCCGCCGCCCCGACCGCGCACCCCCAGCCGCTGCCTCCCATTGCAGAGGAGGACGAGGAGCTCACGACTGGGGAGCACGAGGGCGGAGGGGGTGCGTCATGCCACGAGTGGAGGGAGGGCGGAGGGAGAACCTGAGGATGGAGGTTTCCACCTTGACACGACGGCAAACCCGGGGCCCGCGGAGCCGCCCGCGCGCGATGCGCCGGCGGCGCCGCCGGCCGCGCCCCAGGAGTCGGGCGCGGGCGACGCTGGCGATGGCGCCCCCTCGAGCAGGGAGGGCGCGAGCGTCGCCCCATCTACCACGTCGACCGGGATGGCCGATGTGGGCGGCGGCGAGGACGACCGCCGCAGCAGCAGCAGCAGCAGCAGCAGCCGCGGTGGCGGCGGCAGCAGCAGCAGCAGCGGTGGCGGCAGCGACAGCGGCAGCGACACGGATATTCCGGTGCTCCGCGGGCCCGAGGAACGGAGGCTCGCCCGCTTTGGCGAGCCGGCCGAACTCACCAGCCGCCGACTCAGGGAGAACCCTCGCCGGAACACGAGGTACGAGTCGTCAACGAGTGCCGAAGGTCTGCTCGCCCGCCATGCATCGGCGGCCGGGCTGCCTACCCTGCCCATCACCAGCACGGAGGAGTACACCCACTGGATGCTCGCGTGTGTGGTCGACGTGGTGGAAGGGCTAGAGGCGAGGGCGGTGCAAGCGCTGCTGTGCGAGCGCGCGGAGGAGGCCAACATCGCGCGCCAAGAGGCAGAGGACTTCCTGCTGGGAGCGGAGGACCTCGTGCTCAACTCTCCAGACGCCTTCGTGAGGGCCCTGGCGTCGACCGAGCTGAGTACAGAATCCCCCATAGGCAAGCGTCCGAGTGACGTTGAATCCCCCCCCATGACCGTAGCCGGCGTGGCCAAGTCTGTGTACAGAGAGGGGTGGGAACAGGCCATGAGGGAAGAGTTCGATGGACACTTGGACACGGGAACGTTTTCATTCGTAGACGGTACGCCAGAGGGGCGTAGACCTGTGAGTTCTAAGTGGCGTTTTACTTGGAAGACGAACAAGGAGGGGAAAATCGAGAAGTTCAAAGCGCGTCTGGTCGCTTGGGGTTTTTCGCAAATTCCGAATGTGGACTACTTCTACTCATCCTCCCCTTGCCCATCATCCGCATCCATTAAACTGATGCTTGCGGTAGCCAATGAGAAATCATTGAAACTCAACCACTGGGATGTCAAGCAGGCGTTTACACACGCTAAGTTAGACGAGGATGTGTTCTTGAGGCTCCCCGCGGGGTGCGGGGAAAAATCCCACAAAGTTGTGAAGGCTGAGCGTGCTATTTACGGCTTGAAGCAGAGCGGCAGGCAGTGGGGGTACCACGCTGCCGACACGCTTGTAGAAAACGGGTTCGAGCAGTGCAAGGCGGACCCGTGCGTCTTCCGCAAGATGAAAGACGGTGTCGTGGTGATGATTATCGTGATTTATGTGGATGACATTCTGGTGGCTGGGTCTGATGATGATTGCAAGGAGTTGCTCGCTTCCCTCAACAAGGCATTCCCCACTAAAGACCTTGGAGAGTGTGTGTGGTTCGACGGGTGTGCCGTTGAGAGAGACCTAGAGGCTGGGACCCTTAGAATCTCCCAAACCGCGTACATTGACAGCATCGTGAATCGCTTTGATGTGCAATCGACCTCCCCCATCCCTGCTTCCCCTGGTGCTGACCTAGGACCGAAGCGAGATGACGAAAGTGGAGGGGAGGTGGCCGGTGAGGGAGGCCATCGGCAGCATGATGTGGGTGTCGACGTTCTCGCGCCCGGACATCTCGTTCGCTGTGCGCGCGGTAGCGCGCCACGCCCACGCCCCTGCCGAGAGGCACTGGAAGGCGATACGGAAGATCCTCGCCTACCTCAAAGAGACGAGGGACCTCGGGATCACCTACAAACGGGGATCGGGGCTGGGGCTGGCGGTGTACGTGGACGCTAGCTACGCCGACGCTGAGGATAGACGTTCGGTGTCAGGGCTGGCAACAACGGTTGGAGGAACCGTCATCAGCCACGGTAGCAAGACGCAAGCTATCGTATCTTTGTCGTCTACGGAGGCAGAGTACATTGCTGCCGGAGAGGGTGTGAAAGAAGCTTTGTTTGTGCGTGCAGTGCTTTCGTTTATTGCCCCAGAGACCAGCGGCGGTAGCATTCAGGTCCTTGAGGACAATCAGGGGGCCATGGCTTTGGTGCAGAACCCCCTTAGCTCAGCGCGTAGCAAGCACATCGACGTGCGGTACCACTTCATTCGTGGATTGTTTAGGTCGGGTGACATCTCGATCAAGTTTGTGTCGACGTCGGAGCAACATGCAGACATGCTCACCAAGGCTCTTAGCAAGAGCAACCTGCAGTACCACCGGAAAAAGCTGATGAATTTGCCGGAGCTTCTGTAGGATTTTCTAGCGCTTGGGGAAGGTCATGTATACCATGCGGGGAAAGATGCATTACTGTCGCGGGCTGTGTCCCAATGGCAGGAGTAGGAGGCTTGCCTCGCATTCTTGTCTTCGCCTTGGCCTTCCTGATAAGTGCGGCCGTTGTGATCCGCTGTGATAGCAATGGTTTGTGTTGGATGGGATTTATTTTCGAGGGGTTTTGCCCGGGCGCCGGGTTTCCCCTCGACCACCGTATTGGCATTTTATTGATGTATCCGGGGTGTTTTTGCCCCACTGATGGTTAGTCACTTGCGTGAAGAACCAGGGAGGGTGTTCGTGGGTCTACGGACATGGTTTGGATATGTTAGCCGTACGTACAAGTGTGACGCAGATGGTGTAGAACCTTTTAGGTAGGGGTACGGTGATGATGCACCGGGGCCCCCTTTTGTTGTGTGCAGCAGCCCTGCTGCCACTCCTCCTCTCTGAGCACGACAGCGCCCTGGGTACGGGCGTTGCCTCACCGTCTGAAGTTAATACACTACACAAACAATACCCGATAAGTACGCGGAGTACGGCCGACAAACAGTATTTAGAGTGCCAAAAGAGGCACCACCATTGAAGAGTCCTCACCCGACGATATGTGTTCGTATTATACTAAATATGGTATCAGAATATGCATACTCCGGAGTACGATGTGTTTTGATTTCCAGAGGCAGTCTACGAGTACGGAAAAAAAAGAAAAAGATCCGCAGCACGTACCGGAGGTGACACAAGATACCACGTCCCCTGAACCGCTTTTCAGAGCTCGATTTTTCTCCGCAAAACAGAATTAGTGGCAGCGCCGAAAACGGCGGCGTTGAAGAAGCCGTCTCGTCAAGAGCTTTCCGAAAGGTGTCGTTCCATTTATGCAATATATCCACCAAAGAAAAAGGAAAACATTTTGAACAGACACCAACACGGACACCAATGAAATTCCCCAACAAGAGGTATAGTAGTTCAGATGTCACACGGTTACCGCGGTTTAATCTGCTAACTACAAAGTGTGCAGCACGCAAGGATACGCAAAAAAGCTTCGATGAACGACACTTGGCGCAAACTAAAACAACGGTCCGTACAACGCGCGAATATACAACATACAACCCAAACATGTGGTGCTACTTTGTCGATGATGAGCATGAGGCCGAGGGCACTATTTACCCTTTCCCTCGGGGTTTGTCTCCCTCGGGGTTTGTCTCCGCCACGTCGGGTCCATCAGAACCGTCGATCCTGTGACGTCAATGCATACAGGACGAAACGAGTCGTTGTCAAAAAGGAAGACGACAAAACAACATCTACAAGCTCTGCGGTGGCGACGTGTACTCGTACAAGTATACAGTGAATTCAGGGCCCGTACAATTTCTACGTCGACGAAAAATTAATGCGTGGCTCGTACAATGAGGGCCTTATTTGGCCGCGTCCCGGCCCAACATCCGAATGTTGAGAAGCATATAGATCCATTCCCACCTCAAACAAAAGTGTCCTGGTTGACGCTGTGGTGAACCTCGTTTAAAAGGTACCTATCGTAGCCGTTGTGAGAGCCCGGATGTGCCAGCCTGAATCTGTGGTGCCAAGCGCGCGTGTTGCGACCCTCCCCTTGGGTTTGTTCGCAAACAAAAGCCTCTCCCGGATCGACATCTCCTCTCCTAGGGCATTGGTGATAGATGTGCACTTACTTGGCGTCGGATGGCGTCCACGGGGAAGACCAACGGAAGCCCCCGACCACGCAGGAGCAAGGTTGGGTGCCCCGTGATGGAATCGGGCACACGTTCGTTTCCTTCACCAACCCCCACATACTCGTACCCGAGCACCCACCAGGTAAGCGGAGGCGGCTCCCCGCTCAAGGAACGAGGGTTCCCCTCGTGCAGGAAGTAGAGGATCTTGACCAATGTCAATTGGTCCGTTACAACAGTTCCAACGTCAGGTGGTGGCGGTGGCCCGTTGTATACCTCAACATTATCACCACCTCCGCCCCCCAAGGCCCAGTCATCGCGCGGCCCGGGTCTGTCCGAGGTTTTGGCATCGCCGCCCTTCAAGCAACCCTGTCCGCAACTGGCCACGAGGGGGACGCGTATATATGTAGAACACGCGATCTGGTTGACTTCGAGCGCTGAGGCATGACCATCGTCCCAGCACGAGGGACATCGTAGGTTCTCGCACGGCTCTTCCCTCCCGCATCCGTAGTACGTCTCGAAAGCCCTAGACAAAGTTTCTTCGTCGGGTCGGAGATGTCCTGACGCCACACGATCCGTCCAGGTCCCAGCGACGTTGCACACGTCCCCGTCTTCGAACAGAGTCGCCGCCCATACTGCCGAGCCCGGGAACTGCACCTTTAGCTGGCCTGGCGACTGGCTGCCTTTGCTTTTGTTGGTAAAGTCGTGGCTTCTGGGGAAAAGATGTTGTATTGATGAGACCTTGGACCAGGAGAACAGGTCAAAAGGTGGAGTGAGCAAGGGTGGGGCGAGCACCGCAGCACCGCAGCACCACCCGTCGCTCGACCAACGCACGAAAGCAGAACACAATATCGGAACACAATAATATCGGAACACAACGACTCAACAGGGGCCAACGTACTTCACAACGTACCATGAATCCTCTGGTTGATGCACTATCCATAAAGAACACACTCGGGGAAATGTACCATCCACGAGGAACATTCCTACAGAACGTTCCTTGCTGTTCTGATAATATGTGGCTACTCAGCGATCTGCAACATCGACAGTCCCTCAATTCAAACTGTCCAATCATATTGTGCTACGTTACTCTGTCGACACACACAGCAGCAACTATCACGAACACCCTCCCTTGGGGCTGTTGTCTTCGACCAGATCAAATATACAACAGAAAAACAACAAACCAAAATAAAACACGACTCAGACCTCTACTTCTCAGATCTCGAGCCTAGAGCAAAATTACGATGAACTTCAAAAAGATCTCTCGGCAGCGCCTTCGTCAGGATGTCCGCATGCTGTCTTTCGCTAGCGACATGACTGATTTCCAACACTCCCTCTTCTGTCAAATTCCTAAGGAAATGGTGCCTCACGTCAATGTGCTTACTGTTACACGAACTAAGTGGATTCTCAGCAAGTGCAATCGCACCCTCGTTATCCTCGCGTACCTGGATCTTACCAAGCTTCTCACTAGGCCTCAAGAACTCGAGCATTCCATTGACAAACAGAGCCTCTTTCACACCGTCACCCATCGCAACATACTCTGCTTCAGTTGTTGAAAGTGTGACACATTTCTGCGTCCTAGAAATCCAAGCAACAAGACAGTCAGCTACAAGAACTAGTGCTCCCGAAACTGATCTACGGTCAGTGGCCTTACTGGCGAAGTCTGCGTCTACGTACACCAACGTGCCTACGTCTACCATAGTGTCCTGCTTGCACTTCAAAGTTAGATGTGCCGTCTCCAGAAGATAATTCAGAATCTTCTGGGCCGCCTTCCAGTGGCTCTTCTTTGGATCGTGAGAGTGCCTCGCCACCGCCCGCACAGCATTTGAGATGTCGGGCCTTGTCTGGTTGGCGATCCACATCAGGCTCCCCACCACCTCTCGGAACGGCACATCTCCTGCCCCCTCATCCTCCATCACGGACCTGTAATCGTTAGCAGGGGAAGCAGGGATCGAGCTGGTGCGACAAACATTGAATCTCTCGAGAACACTCCTGATGTAACTCTCTTGAGACATCTCAATCGTACCAGCCTCGCGGTCGCGAACGAATGCGCAACCAAGAAAGAACTTGACCTCGCCCAAATTCTTCGTGGGGAGAGAGTCACCTAGCGCTTCCACAACCATCTTGGCAAGCCTCTCAATTCCTGCATACAGAATGTCATCCACATGAATCGCAATCATACCCAACACCTCGTCTCCCATAATGAAACGAAGAACACAGGGGTCAGACAGAGACTGTTCGAAACCAATCCTCTTCAGGTCCGACACAAGTCTCTTGTGAAATGTTCTAGATGCCTGTCTCAGTCCATACAAACTCTTGTCTAAACGGACTACCTTTCCTGTCATCGACTCACAGCCAGGAGGCAACTTCATGAACACCTCGTGATCCAATTCCGACTGAACAAACGCTTGCTCAATGTCAAAGTGAAGAAATTCCAAGTCATACTTGCACGCCAATGCTACCAACAAACGAATTGATGCAGCATTTGCAGTAGGCGAGAAAGTCTCAAGATAATCCACACCATGCTTCTGCTTGAAGCCCTTCGCTACAAGCCTAGCCTTGGCCTTCACTATCTTGCCTGTTTCATCTGCTTTCCATTTGTAGACCCATCTAGCATCTATCACGTTACAGCCTATCGGAGCCTTTACTGCTAACGCAAACGTTCCTGCTCTTAACAAGCCTTCAAATTCTACAGACATGGCTTCGTCCCAAATCGTGGAATACTTCGATTGGCGGGCTTCTTGATAGCTTCCCGGTTCTGACTCTACATCTTGAATAAGCACTTTCGGCAATTCCATTGCATCAGATGCTCTCTGTTCGACTAAGAGTGCCAATATTATTTCTGATGCGGAGATGGGTCCTAGAGTGGCCATGAGGCCGGGTACGCTCTGCTGATTTACTGCCCGAGTTTGTGCACGGGTTCTGCCTTCTCTGACTTCAACATTCTCATTCATAGCAGTGTTGTAACTAGCAAGCTCATGCCGCGCACGACGATTGGATGGTACGTGCGTAGCAGGGGGGAATGACTCCGATGGTACCTCCTGCCCTCCCGGCTCAACCAACTCTTCATCCAAACCTTCCTGACTCTCCGACTCTACCTCCTGCCCTCCCGGACCCGCCGATTCTGTCTGCCCTGGCTCCGGCCCTCCCTGCCCTCCCTCATCGGAGAACTCGTCTGCTGGAGAAGACACAGGGGGAGCTGCGCTACTAGGGGAGTTAATCGCGGGCGAAGATGGCATAGAGGGGGGTTGACCTACACTGCCTGCATCAACACTGCCAACCTCATTGATTGTTCCACCAGAGATATCACGTCGCAAAAGAATGTGGGGAACTCCTCTCCCTAAAAGCGGCCATACCTCAGCTTCTACATCGTCGTCACGTTCCTCCCCTCCCTGCTCTGCAACCTCTATCGGCAAGAGAGACGGTTGCAGTGGAGGGAGTTGTGACGGCAACGCTTCCCATGTCACATTCCTCGTTTCCTGAATAGTTCCAGCCCTCGTAAGTACTCTATGACAGTCACGCGGGTGGTCTCTTGAAGGACCGACATAAAAGCAAGCCTCACCTTTCGGTAGCAGCTTAGACGGACGCTGCCACCTACAGTACGCCGGTTTCAAAAACGGATACGGTCTAGCATGACTAGCTTCACCATGCCACATCTCATACGGTGACTTACTGTCGGGGTTAGCGGAACAAGCTGTGTGGTTGATTGCTTCGCAAGCCCAATGCATCGCCTCAGCCCATAGTCTATCAGTCTTAGGTAATTGCACATGCCCAAACAAAACTTTTGCCTGAATACGAGCAGCCATTGCCGCCGCCCCAATCAATCCCAAACCACGCTCTGCAACACCGTTGTATTGGGGACTGTAAGCCGGGGTGAACTCTTGCTTAATTAAGAGCTCGTTGCACACGGACGCAAATTCTCCTCCGAAAAACTCCCCCCCATTGTCAGATCTAACAATCTCAACCAATGATGGGATACCATCAGCACGCACACTTGCAAGGAAACTCCGGAAAGCACTCGCAGCGTCTGATTTACTTTTCAGGAAATACATCCATGTGCGTCTTGTGAAATCATCCTTCACTATCATGGGGTAATGTTTACCCCCTACGGACGCAACGTCCTTCCGCCCTCCCAGGTCAACAAAAACTCTGCCCAACTTTTTGTCTGATCTGCATTTTGTTTCATGAGCAATCCCTTTCTTGAACGCCTTCGACATCGAACATCCCGTACAAGCATGCATTTTACCGGTCAACTCGATACCTAGTCGCTTTGCAGTTGTACGAAGCAATCCCTCATGCGAATGAGCATAAATGTTATGAAACTCGTTCACATCCATCTTAGATTCATGCTTGGGGTTTGAAGGAGTGAGGGCAGCCAACACCGAACCAACAGAGTTATTTTCTAGACGATACGCAGTCGAAATGAGCATGCCATCGAAATTCTGAAAAGTAACATGTTCATCGAAAGCAGTCATCACACCATCCGGACCACCAAGGAAATTCCATGACTCACCATCAAACTCTGCGCTTGGAGAAAAGAGGTTGTATCCCAAGTTGGGAGAGTACAATACATTCTCCAGCTCTACGGAAAACTCGCTGTCAGCATTCACAAACACCAACTCCAGGGTTCCAGAAAATTCTACCTCACAAGTCACGCCACCAATCCCATTTACGTTCTTGTGGCAAGGCTTCAAATTCTTCATGCAAGAGAGACGGTCAGTCATATGAAAAGCAGTGCCGGTGTCCGCATACCAATCTTCGACATGACTATTTTGCCACTCAAGGTGCTTGTTAATCTGATCAGCAAATACTTCTGGGGTGAGTTCTTGGGCGAGTTCTCTAAGTCTACCGGAATTCAGTTTTCTCGACTTGCGGCGGGATTCCTCTTGTTGATGCAGTAGCAGCAATTCTGACAACTCAGACAACTCCGAGTCAGAGAACCTATCAGACAACTCAGACAACTCCGAGTCAGAAAACCTATCAGACAACGCAGACAACTCCGAGTCGAACTTCTCACCGGTCTCATCCTCCTTGTTCTCTGATTTCCCAGTCTGGGAGGGATGAGCGATCACACGAGCCAGGCAGTCCGTCCTCATGTGACCTTTCTCCCCACACTTGAAACACGTTCCCTGAAACTTTTTCTTCTTGGAGGAATCAGATTCAGGGCGAGACTTCGACTTTGCGTGGTTCGACTTTCGACTAGTCTTCCTCTCTGCCCTAGACACAAGAGCTACACTATGCTTCTTCGTACCAGTCTGTGTTTGCAAGTCTAGGTAACGCTCACGTACTTTAGTCTCGATGAAAGCAGGATCGTTCGGGCAAAACACTACAAGAGTCTCACGCAAAGTCTTGTATTCGTGGGATAGACCCTCTAGCATCAGTGTGCACACCTCCCTGTCCTCCTTCTTGACTTCAAGCATCTGCAAAACACCAAGCGTCTCTCTCATGGATGCAAAGAAGGTGGATGGGTTCTCGTTTGTACGCATGCGCAATGACTTCAGCTTGTCCTCCTGCACACGAATCTGACTCTGGCTCAAAGGGAGAAAATGATCCTTCAACACCTGGAATGCCTTGCTGGGGGAACCTGCATGCCTAGCCATGGTTTTAAGCGAGTCGTTCTTTAAACAGTCGAACAAAAACCACCATCCCATCTCTGCCTGGCGTAGCACTCCCACACTGTATCCTTTGTCTACCCAAGGGGTCAAATCGAATTCAATGCTTGCGATCGGAATTTCCACTTCAGAAGTAAATGCTTCTAACAAGTTGTTGTGTCGGGCACTTAGCAGAAAGTTTTGTGACCATGACGGGTATGCAACGTCCGATCCGTCGAACACAGGAGCTTTGGGAACTTTCAAAGGGCTCCTACCCAAGTTTTCTCCTGGTTCAGTAATGCCGGCCCCAGGAATCAATGTGGTTCCACTGGCGACATTTTCCCACCACCTACTCGAAGCAGTAGGTGCGGGCGGAATGGAAGACTGACTACTGAAAGCCCCACTACCCATTCCTGGAATGAATGACTGGCTACCTAAAGCCCTACTTCCCATCCCAACCGAACCAAAGCTTGTGACACCAGCAGAGGAACGGTTAACAGCAGTATCGTGTGAGTTCAAGCCTGTGTTTGCAACACTACTACTCCCAACTCCCACGCTGGACATGCCAAGGCCTTGGGCACTACTGTCCGTACCTCCCGCAGTCCTGCCGGTGACATCCGATTGATGCACACCAGCATACTCTGTTCCGCCGCTTCCCGGCGCAGCAGCAAATGAAACAGAGGACTCCACCTGATCACCTCGTTGCCCAACAAGCGACTTGATTATGCTCGTGAGCTGGGACAACTGTGTCTCAATCGAATCCAATCTCTCACCACCAATAACACCTTGCGAATCACCCGGAGGTGGGTCATCCACATGATCCCCAGCAGGCCCACTCATCACGAAGCAAGGTGATCAATCTTCCTCCGTTCAGTCTTGACGTACAGTCCAAGGGGACAAGCAGCAGTCGACTGGTTCGCTATAGCGTGTTGGTAAAGTCGTGGCTTCTGGGGAAAAGATGTTGTATTGATGAGACCTTGGACCAGGAGAACAGGTCAAAAGGTGGAGTGAGCAAGGGTGGGGCGAGCACCGCAGCACCGCAGCACCACCCGTCGCTCGACCAACGCACGAAAGCAGAACACAATATCGGAACACAATAATATCGGAACACAACGACTCAACAGGGGCCAACGTACTTCACAACGTACCATGAATCCTCTGGTTGATGCACTATCCATAAAGAACACACTCGGGGAAATGTACCATCCACGAGGAACATTCCTACAGAACGTTCCTTGCTGTTCTGATAATATGTGGCTACTCAGCGATCTGCAACATCGACAGTCCCTCAATTCAAACTGTCCAATCATATTGTGCTACGTTACTCTGTCGACACACACAGCAGCAACTATCACGAACAGCTTTGATGTCTGTAGGCACGCGATCGTGGCCAAGGCTAGGGCCGAGCCATTGCAACATCCGAACGCAAGCAGACCGGGGCTGACCTAGACAACCTCGTGCGTCCTGGTGCTGTGGTTGTACTTTGTCACTTCGTACTGCAGGCCGTTGGCGAGTGCCAGTATGGCGGCATTGGTGTTGGCGCGCATAGTGCAGCGGAGGGTTACGTCCACAGTCCGACTTGGCGCCAGACTTGTTCTGCTGGTGCGCGAATTCCCCGGAACTCGCGTCCGGGACACCTATATACGGGGGAGGGTGTGGGCGGAGATGAAGCAACTTTGTGAGGGTCTACGTAAAAGTATCTTCCCAGAGCACAGTCCCACACAGATTGTTGTTGTTGAGGGGGTGTTGTATATATAATTGTCCATCCCAGGTAATCCCACTCTGCTATGTGAAGAATCATCCCGCGGGAAAAACGATACATAGCACCAACCACAGGCAGAACTGCAGTATCTCGTTCGGTTTTACCCCTACGGGTTTTCAACTTGCTACTTCTGGCTCTACTACTACTTGCCGTCGCCATCAGGAACGAGGATAGTTCGATGGAATAATCTCTTGGAAGGAAGATCAAGTTGCAGGCTGTGAGGAAAGAGGACAGATGATGATGGAGCCATGGAGCCCTCTCTCAAGCCCTCTCTCAAGCCCTACGCCCATGGAAGCGGCTAAACTATTGACAGACGCGTCCCGATAAGAACCAGTATCAAAAGGGCAGCCAGCGAAGCAAACACGCACACGGATAAAGTATTAGTCTCCCTCCCGACTACTGCTGTAGACCGCAGGTACACATACCGGTTGATTCGTTACTACCCCTACAACAGCAGTTCTTCACTGACTGTCGTTTTCCCCTCATCCGTACTCAAACTCTTCCTCGTCTTGCGAGAAAATGGGCACAGGAAAGGAATCAAATTCCGACGACCAACAACGCACTGAAGTGCAAGAAAGGCAACTGCCGACTGCCTTGCCCATGAATCGCTCAGTCGCGCCGTGTTTCTCAGTCGCGCGCTGGGGATGTCTGTCGCTCGCACGGTCTGATGCGGTCCGACATGACTCGTCTCATCAAGTCTCTGTGGCGTATATTATCAAACGCAAACATGCCGCAGATATCCACGCGTTTCCGTAAGAAGAGATCCATCATGTTGCCCTTGCTTTCGATCACCCCACCCGTTCCGTATTGTCCGCCGCCCTTGTCTCTGTCTTTCTCTCTCTCTCTCTCTCTCTCTCTCTCTCTCTCTCTCTCTCTCTCTCTCTCTCTCTCTCTCTCTCTCATTTTCTTTTCCGCGGCTGTCGTCAACCATTGTGTTTCGGTTTGAGTTCAACCAGTTTACCGCTTCCTCTCTCTTTGTGTTTTCCGAACCTTAGTCCACGCATTGGAAATGAAATACCGAGACCATGTTTGCGAGAGCTTGAGGGTCGCAGGCTACCAGACTGCAGCCAAATCACCTCTATGATCTCGGTTCTGGCCTCGCGCGAGAGATGGCACACAAGACATACATATTCCGTTGCACATGCTACATGTAACGAAGACAATACCATATACTTGTGAGAGGTGTTCGCTATATCTTATACATCGCTTCGTTCGTTCAATCAAGCCCGTGGCTACAGGCTAGCCACACGTTTTCCACCAGTCAGACTAGTCTAGTCTAGGTGTAGTCTCCCTCTCTCAGACTGCAGCACGCGCACGTACCATTCCCGTTCATATGTCGTTGAACACACCACAGCTGGCGGTCGTCGGAAATTTATCCGCAGATATCTTCCCGCTGTCAATTGGAATTACCGTTCCCACTCAAATCGTCCGGGTTCCCATTCATTACCCCCAAACCGTTTCCAACAAAACTTAAGTGCGGTTATCATCTTTGCGAACGTCGGGTGGGTAACGTCGTCAGTGGTTGGGACCCAGGTGACCTGCTGTCTTTTATCTTGCCCACAATGTTTCGATGTTAACATTTTCGTACTGCGGTTGTTTTATCCAACCTCAAACAGATTCCTCTCGTCACGCCGACCAAAACTCACATCATATGCCAAACAGACAGATAGACGGACTCCGTGGGAAAAAGGAAAAAGTTCCATCACTTGAGGCCGGGGCTATGCCTACACACTGCTGTTTTTGTCATGGATTGTTATCGGGCATTAAAAATCCGTCCAAGGGGGTGCGGTATCTTATGCAACATACGGCACTGCTTCTCGGACTGCAGCGATGATGTCTGTCTATACACTGCTGTTCACATGAAACATTTACCTTGAGGCGTTCGAATTGATGATTCCGTTCGGGTCGCCAGCTCGACGACTCCACTACCCTAGTCCTGCGGAACCCCATGACCTGCGGCCTCGCCTGCCGCCCCCCTACCGCCAGGTGGATAGCAGTGCCTGACAAAGCGGCTGCTCCTCAAAGCGTCTCCGAGTGGATCCGTAGGGGTTGCGCAGCCGGAGCAACGACTCTTATCCCGTTCTCTACACCAACGAGTACCACAACGACAAATTTATCCACAATCTGGCTCAGGAAATCGCCAAGATGCCCACTGTGGTCTTGGCTCGTCATCGTACGAACGTGATATGTACCTTTGCTGTCCGGCGCGACACCTGGTACAGCATGTACAATCGGAGATCATCACCAATGGGAAAAAAAAAAGGGAAATAGACAAAAGTGGGTATACCCACCCCTTTCTCGGACAAAAGTGGGTACTCGAAAATCCAGCGCGCGCGCACTCCATAGGCGACCCCCAAACGACTCATAACCCCATTCTGACACCTGGGCGACACAGCCAGGGACCATACACAGCACGGGCATCGATTTTTCCCCACTTTTAGGCACATCTTTGGCCCTAATACCGCCGATGCGCGCAAGGCCTCACCAGAGTGCCCACTTGTGTCCAACATCGCGGTGGGTATACCCACCGGCGTCAACTAATTTTTTCATGTACCCACTTGTGTCTGTATTTTGACCCACTTTTGTCCAAAATGTACCCACTTTTGTCCACTTACGGACGGCGAAAATCGAGCGGAAATCGACCTCCACGTCACCGCACGGCAGAACATCGAATAGCCTCGGAACGTCTCAGAACCTCCCAAAACCGTATCCATGGCATCTTTCCTATCCATGGCTGCCGACTGCGGACCGACCACGGAAGAACATGCCAGAAACATGCCAGACCCCTTCGGAACCGGCACGGGGAGATACCCGCGGCAAGCCCGGCAAGTAGCGCACTAACGGCACGCCACAAACAAATGCGTAACACACAACGGACAACACAACCAACGGGTCGCGCATACAGAACAAAAAGACGCGCAAACAGCAACAACACGCGCAAACAGCAACAACACACACACAAAAACACCAACCACCACGACGAGTGCACACCGACTCGTCACGGCAGCAGTAGGCTTGCCGCGGGTATCTCCCCGTGCCTGGTATCTTCCCGTGCCGGTTCCGAAGGGGTCTGGCATGTTTCTGACATGTTCTTCCTTTCGTGGTCGGTCCGCAGTCGGCAGCCATGGATAGGAAAGATGCCATGGATACGGTTTTGGGAGGTTCTGAGACGTTCCGAGGCTATTCGATGTTCTGCCGTGCGGTGATGCGGAGGTCGATTTCTGTTCGATTTTCGCCGTCCGTAAGTGGCAGGACAAAAGTGGGTACATTTTGGACAAAAGTGGGTCAAAATACAGACACAAGTGGGTACATGAAAAAATTAGTTGACGCCGGTGGGTATACCCACCGCGATGTTGGACACAAGTGGGCACTCTGGTGAGGCCTTGCGCGCATCGGCGGTATTAGGGCCAAAGATGTGCCTAATAGTGGGAAAACATCAATGCCCGTGCTTTGTATGGTCCCTGGCTGTGTCGCCCAGGTGTCAGAATGGGGTTATGAGTCGTTTGGGGGTCGCCTACGGAGTGCGCGCGCGCTGGATTTTCGAGTACCCACTTTTGTCCGAGAAAGGGGTGGGTGTACCCACTTGTGTCTATTTCCCATCTGGTATTATGCACATATCATAGAAGTGTTATGTGGATGACAGGTGTAGAAGTGCTGTAACCATTGTTGTTGCACATACAAAAGTAGGACCAAGATACGATCCGAACGGAGGATCTTACTGATGGTTGATCAGCAAGAGACCCGACTGTGGATGCGTCCACTGGTAGCCACTTTGCTCCATGGGCAGGGTGGGCTACTTCGACCTTGGCAGGGTGGTGACAAAAAATGGCGGACGAGACACATGGTTACCATGTGACCATCTTGCTCCATGTGCAGGGTGGGCTACTCCGACCTTGGCAGGGTGGTGACAAAAAATGGCGGACGAGACACATGGTTACCATGTGACAATCTTGCTCCATGTGCAGGGTGGGCTACTCCGACCTTGGCAGGGTGGTGACATAGAATGGCGGACGAAATTTATGGTCCCGCCCTGGCAAAAACAGTAAGGGTATACCCTATTACCCTCGTCGCATGGTCACAACCCTCGGGACAGACCCGAGAGGTTCCTCAAGGGGGCACCGTGCCAGGGGGGGGCCTGGCAATGATAACTTCTGCGCAGGGTTAAGCCGAGGCTTCACTGAGCATTTAGCTATATGAGCATTCAGTTTCTCAATTTGTTTCGTATTCGGGGTTTGTTCATTCATCATGTTTCTCCTCGTGACTTCAAGCATCGTCAACAATCCTAAAGTTCGGGCAAGCAGCCCCACAAAGCTGTAGCCCGGACTCCGGCTCTCACAATACATGAAGAAACCCACCCGGCGGGGGCTTCTGTGCGACAAAAGAGGACAAGAAATTACATCGCCATTAACAACACTGTGGACAAGATCATTTCGCGCGACGCATTCAGCTAGGCTGCTGTCGTTTTTTGAAGGCGAAGCAGAGAATCACTTGGTACCCGCCCAAAAAAAAACACGCTCTACGCGGACTGGGTCCCAATTCCAAGAGGTCAGCTGTAGTGCTCAACTACAACCTGCCACACAGGCTGTGAGTTCTCCCCACACCAACTACACCCGTGCCAACGCACGCATTTCTCTGACCTGCACAAGACTTCCTTGAGAAAAAAAACGAAAAAAAAAACGCACGCGCGACAGACCAAAATAGAGAGTCGCTCTCAGCCCGCTAACAGCTTAGCGAGAGACCCAGCCATGAAAACCCATATCCCAACAACAACGAACCCTATGCGAGGATCATTTTGTGCCCCAAAAGATACGATGCAACCCCGTGAACACATGATCTGACAAGGTCAGAGCAAAACACGCAATCAAGAGGAGGAGCCGTCCGCCCCCCAAGCGTGTGAGCCAAAACACTGCCACAGGTTGTGACGAGAACAGAGGGAAAAAAACTTTCCCACATGAGCTACACATGCTACAAAGCAACCGGCGATTATGAGCTCCCCATCCACACCGCAACCCGCCCCCCGTTCTCACACGGATAAGCGAACAACCTCGTGGTGCACACCATGAGTGCAGGATACCCAAAGAGTTTACGCGACAAGCCGATTACTACCCACACAACAAAAGACGGATCCTCACGCATTTCAGCAGAAAAAGCCGATGCAACAACAAGCCAATATAGAATGCTCAACTAAGCCTACAGACTAGTGGATCTCCGGAGCCCCCCTCTGTGTATGTGAAAGGGCGACAGAACAAGTCCAAACTAAACTTTGCGAACAGCTCGTGCCCCGCTAAGAACCTAAGTCGGCAAGACGCGAGGTGTAGGACATCTTGGGACGAATCATGCCAAGAGCACACCAACACAACTTATTCTAACCAATCACACGTGTCGCGAATCTCCATATGCAGGACCGTGTGTAGAGGGCAGACAGAAATCTTGAGAAAAAAACCCAAGTGCGAGGTTCGTCGTCCTAAAAGGCGACCCAGGGAGGCAGGTCCATCCCCACCGAAAGCCGAAGGCGAGGACGGCGTGGGAGAACCTGAGCTCAGTTCATGTCGGCAAGGAAGTCCTCGAGCTCCTCGCCATCCAGCTCGATGCTGTCGCCCCGGGGGAGGGTCTCTGCGACCACGAGGCAACCCTCCGTGTCGGACGATTCTCCGGCAGCGCCCTCTGCAGAGAAATTTTCAAGACCGAGAGGAAAGTCGGACGGGACCATTTTGACGGGGCAGGAATACTTGTGGTATGTGAGGCATCGCACGCAGTGTTGACGAACCTGTACATATCTTAAGCGAGGTATGGCGAGTGGAGGAAATCGTGCATTAACTCTGCGTGTTTTGTGCTCCACCTATTTTCCGTATCGATATTGGCCTAACTTAGCAAGTGGAAGGGACAGACGCCCACAACGCGCGCTATCAAACATTGACGTCGATGGGAATGTTGTTGAGAGCTGTGAGCAACTAACGTTTTGTTGCACCTGAGGTGACGGCGTACGGGCACAGGAACTTGACGATCTTGGGGTTGTCGTAATCCCAGTGGGAGAGCGTCCGGAGGGCGTGCCCGTGGCGGCGGGGTCCCGTGAGATAATGGAACATCTGGCGCCACATGCTGGCAAGGTAAAACACAGTACACGGGTCGTCGGATAGGGCGACAGACGAGATGCTGTCGAGCAACGTCTGAAAGCCACAAAGGAGTGTGATCACGAAGATATGGACAATGCCCTGGGCTTGGTCAAGCTAGAAATAAGGTTGGCCTAAAGTATCGGTGCGTTTACTACATGTACGCACGGGAGCAGGCAGCTAATTCTTTATGGTGGGAGGACTAAAACAAGACAAACCAGCCAGAGTATTTATTCTTTCATCGCAACACAACATCAGCAAAAATGTTCATCTCTCCTGGAAGGCTCGCGCTCGACGGTCAGGGAATCCCCCGTTGATCAGCCTCGACCAAGACCGCATCTGCCTGGTGGCCCTGCACGCCGCCGACTCGTGCGTGCCGATCTCGGACACACGCAGAAAATCCATATCGCGGACCGCGTGGAGGAGCATTGGTGTCGCAAACTACATGCAAATAGGGTCAGCACACAAGTGGGTCAGCAAGTGAGCCATCTACGTAGAAGTACATTTACCCACAGATCCGCGTAGGGCCTTGTTCGACGCGTCCTTGTCCGACGGAACGGGAGGCTGCCCTTGCATCATGGGCACCTGGGTGTCGGGGGGTGCAAGTACGCGAACAAGGACGGTGGGAGAGGTGGCAAGAGACACCCGCGCGATACGGCCGTCAAGTTCAGCGCTGCAAGTCTGCAAGTGAACCCTGTGGGTTACAGGTGCTTCTGTTATGTTGGTGCCGTCGCTAAATTATGGTTGAACGGTGCGGATCTAAGCATGTGAAAAACACACTCGGCAACATCCAAGGTGTTGGTAAACCGGTTTTGGCTACTATAAGAGGGGTGAAGCTGTAAACCAAGCCATATGGAAACATACCTAAACATCCTGTTCGAATAAAACACTGAGACAACGGTAGAAGAACGATAAAAAAAAAAAATGCCACGGGGCGAATAGTACCCGCGGTGTTGTCTGTTCTCTGCTGTGATGCACCTGCCATAGCACCCTAGAAGCAACACCAACAGCAAACCACCTACTATTATACGACCAATCGGCAACCGCACACACGAAAATTCTCCCATAATGGAATGCCTGGGTTTGTGTGTGAATGCCCCTATCGGTAGGACAATTTTGACGTCAATGAAGAACATCCCGTTGGGGCTCGCACAAGAAACAGGGGTGGGGGGGTACGAAAAAAACTATGGTCATCCGGGCCTACTACAATGTATTTTTGGTACCCCGGCGGTATTTTTCTTTTCTTTTTGGGGGAGGGGGGGGGTTGCACGGAGGGGGGCTACGACAAAGGATACTACGGTATCGTACAAAACAACGATCACTTACCAACTGCGGATTGACCAGCAGACCTGACCTAGCCACCACGTTCACATGAGCGACCAGGAGGCAGTCGTAAAGCTCATCCCCGGTCATTCCAGAGTTGATCTGCTTACGGTGAAGTGCCGGAGGCGCCGGTGGAGGCAGCGCGGTGCACGACCGAGGCAGCTCCGCCGCGTGAAAAGGCACCGGAACGACCGTCCGCCTGGGGTCGAAGAGGTGCTGGCGGGATCGCGGCGGCTGGAGCACTGCCCTGCATGCCCGCCGCGCCTGGAAGGCAGGCGGACCGAGCGGGCGTCGTTGCCGCGCATCGCCGCCGGGAGCGGCCGCGGCGCGAGAAGGTCCACGCTGCCTGCGTCAGACCCCTCACCGCCGTTGTCGTCGATGTCGAACCGGTTGGAGTCGACGGTCAGCTCTTCGTCCCTCGAGTCGTTGCCGGGGTCGCTCTCCGGGTCGTACTATGAACCGAACTCTTGCATGGGTTGGACGGCATCTTCCGAGTCCTGCATCCACGGGGAGACAGAGGTCGGGAACGGCGGAGGGTGCAAAAATGCATGAGTTGGTCGGATAGAGTGTGGTATGCTGTGGGCGAAAACTTTGCCGGCGCTATGTATTTGAACAAATGAACCATCTCGGGCCAACCATGACGATCTACACCCAGTATGTGAGATACGGCCCACCCCAAATTTGAAACTCTTGCACAAAGAAGTCATCAAGCAGGAAATTGCGCATTTTTTTGTCCGAGATTTTTCGTTGCTGTAGGAAACGGCCTTATAGGCAGAGGGAGAAAGCAATGGACTCGCATACATCTGTGCAAGATATGAACGTGTTGGGTGACCATCGAATCGGAGATACAACCGGGGGCCAACATCGACCATGTCCTCTTGCGAACCCCGTGGGAATCAACAAACCAAACTCTTGAGTGGAAGCCCTGTGTCCTTGTAAAATGCACGGTTTATATATTGCAATTCCTATGTGGACGCCGCGGAATACTGTATCCAATACCATTCGACTGCCGGTAGCGAAAAGAAAAGAGGGCACATGGCCGTATCGATCGGATTGGATGCTAGTATGCATACTTCGCATTTATTGTCCATTGCGGGAACACAGAATATGTGGATGTGTGTCGAGGTTGCTGTTCTCCCCCCGGGTTACATCATTACCCGGGGTATTCAATGGCAGGAAAAATACGACCCCCCCCCTGTTTGTACGTACTCCGGGCGCGCAATTCAGATGCAAAGTTCATCCCCTCCCCGCGGTGCGGCACCGTTGATTTCCGATTTGCAAAGAATTAAGTGCATGTTGCCGGATTCTCCGGCAGAAGGGACGCCAATGTCGTACCTTTGAATGTTCTAACTCTTTCACTCGCGCTCGGAACAACCCCACGGAGCACCGACGCGGATTCTATCCACCTTACATGTGGGTGTGCATGCATTCTTGTGTGTGGTGTGCAAGTATTACCTGTCACCGCTGTTCAGGCGTGACAGGACGTACTTGAGTGGCACAACACATGCCATCCTCTGCTTATACGGAGTACCTGGCATAGGTTGCATAAGATACCACACGCTCTTCGTCACTTGTAAAACCTACAAGGGGTTTCGGCGGCTTGCGCCGCCTCGCTTAAGGAAGCGATTCCAACATGCATCTACTTCGTTTTTCCCGTAAAATACACGATCGATGAAACGTGGGCATGGGGGTAGATGTTTGTGTGTGGCATGCTTTTCCCGACGTTCGTGTTCAAAGTTTATGTGTTTTGAACGATGTTGACCGGCTCTTTTATGTCGCAGCTTTTCACCGAATATGTACCCGAGATGAGTTTCCCACGTAATCTAGCCAAGACGAAATCAAAAGGGAACATCTACCCGAACGACAATCTTGACCGAAGGGCTATGCCAACGACACCTCCGAAACACCAGCAGCGACTATACCCGCATGAGCAAATGCGTAATCGTTCGAACTACAAGACAGGAAGGAGATTGTCATGAGCGACGAAACGACAGGAGGTGATACAACGCGACAGCGGTGTCTATACCCGCCAACAACACACACACACGATAAACGCAATCGCGATCCCGACACCATTGACACAGACTTCCAACATACCGTCTGTGACACACGATACCACACCCCCCGGGTCGATGTGTAAAGCTCAATTGATCCACAGCAGCAAGAATGGCAGCGCCGTAAACGGTAGCGTTCAAGCCATCTCATCGAGTGCTTTCCGAAAATGTATCGTTTCCTTCGTGTGCACTCTTTGTGGAGTAATCGAGCTTTGAAAATCGGTCCAGGGGGCGTCGTATATTACCACGTACGGTACGATGTTAACGAAGCCTGGGTAAGTTGGGATGTGGGAGAACGTTGAGGAGTGAGGAACATGCGCGACCGAACGAGTGCGGGTGTCGAGAAAAAGCGTCACCCATGGTTGTCATATCTTGCGATTGCACAGACGGGCGACGACCTGACGACTCAAGATCGAAACACAAAAACCCGCTTCTACGTATAGTAAGTGGTAGAGAGAGGGAGAGAGAGTGGAGAGAGAGAGGAGAGAGAAAGACCGGGTACATGCAGACAATTAAGGAATACAGTAATAAAAATACACACAGAAATACTACCCATTCGAGATATACCCACAGCAGTCGAACGGGATGTGGTGGAGTCTTTTCAGTGAGTGGAGGAAAACCGGCTGGGTACTGGACTTATTTCGAGTCTTTTTTAAGTCTACACACTGATGATTTATACCCGTGATGCAACAATCGAATTCTGTGTGTGCGTACACTTGGATGACTGCAGCACGGTCGATGGTAGATTGCGGAGAGCATGGATGCGAGCAGCTGCCTTGGGCACGGGGATGTGGCTACTGAACAGCGTGCGAGGTGCGGGCGAAAGCAATGAATGAATGCAACGCTGACGGGGTGCAGAGCCCGGATGCACTGGGTGGGTGCAGAGGGGCCCAAGACAGCGACAACGGCCACAGCGGTCGATTGTACTTAAGTGAGAAGGAGAACAACGAACGACAAGGGCGGACCTAGAAAAAAAAAAACCGCGAAAAAAAAGGCAAAATGGGTGCATGCATGCGCATGCGCCCATGCGCCCATACATTCCAAACGATGCAGGATATATTCGGGGACAACACGTGAGACTCACCAAGGATGGCGCTCGCCTCTTCTTCCGGACGATGGTCTTGCGACCCTTCTCCTTCGGCGTCGTGTAGGACTTGGACGGGATTTGGTGGCCTTGGCGACCGTGGGCCCACGGGTTTGGTGATGATTGTTCGTGGGTCTACGGACATGGTTTGGATATGTTAGCCGTACGTACAAGTGTGACGCAGATGGTGTAGAACCTTTTAGGTAGGGGTACGGTGATGATGCACCGGGGCCCCCTTTTGTTGTGTGCAGCAGCCCTGCTGCCACTCCTCCTCTCTGAGCACGACAGCGCCCTGGGTACGGGCGTTGCCTCACCGTCTGAAGTTAATACACTACACAAACAATACCCGATAAGTACGCGGAGTACGGCCGACAAACACTCTAGAGTTTAGATTGATTGTCCCTCGAGGGATAGCCGCATCGGGTCATGTCTGCGTCGGACAGCGGTTCCGTCGCAGGGCTGGGGGAAGAGACCTCAGCCACGCAACAGCAACACGCCGAGGATCCGGCGATTGCGAGGCTGGAGGGCCAGTTATCGCAGCTGATGAGCGTAGTGATGGAGTTGAAGAGGAAGGAGCCTGGTGACGCCGTGGCGGGCGATGCCAGTAGGGGCGGCGGTGCTGCCGTCCCAAGCCAGAGAGAGGCTCTGCCGCCTGGGGGCGGCGGGGCGTTTTCCCGGGAAACGGCCCATGATGGGCGAAATCACCCGCAGGAAAGCAGCTGGGACAACATACCGGGAGCGAGTCCTGGGGTTCCAGCGAGAGTGACGACTGGCTGGGCAGGTAGATCGGGAGCGAATCCTGTGGGGCCAGCCGGAATGAGCCCGGGCGTAGGACCGGACCGCGGGGAAGCGAGGGGGTTAAACCCCCAAGGTGAGCAAACCGCAATTCGAGGGGCCGGAGCATTTTTTTATGGGTACAGCAGTAGTAGCCAAAAACGTGTTTCGGTCAATGCACCGCGTCTCGAAGGGGAGAGTCGCGGCCACGGGTACGACTCGTGGAGGAAGGCACTTATTCAAGCCGCAAAAACCGTAGGCTTGGACGGGCAGCTTATCGGCAACGCCGAGAAGCACGCACCCGTCGGTGACCCAAACAGGCCTAGCTCGGAGCTGTATAGCTTGGGCTACACAAGTGATGAGGTTCAGAGGGGCCTCCAGGCGTTCCACTTTGTGACTACAGCCATCGTCCGAGAAGCCGACAAGGCAATCGTGAATAAATGCGAGACCGCAAAGGAGATCCTTGCGGAGCTCGACAAAGTACACAACCCGGAGTCGCAGGGCTCGAAACAAGCCCTCATGAAGAAGATGTTTCGATTCACGATCCCCGCACACGGCAACAGCAACCCCGTCGAGCATCTATACACGCTCGAGCTGCTGTACTCACGACTGCGGGAAAAAGGGCTCAACGCTGACACACCCTTTGTTCTCGCACACTTTGTCGATGCCCTTCCACCCGAGTACCAACAAGCCAAATTCTTGCTGGAGACGGCTACAAACCTGGACCGGGGCGAGATAATCAGGGTAGTCAGTACCGTGCACGCGAGCCTCCCGGAGGGGAGGAGGGCCACGAAGGGCCAGCGGAAGGCGGAGCATGCTTTCCTCGCGAGCGACGGTGGCAACAGGGGCGGAGCGCCCGGCCGCAGCAGCGGCGGCCACAGCAAGGGCGGCGGCGGCGGTGGCAGCCAGAAGGGGAAAGGGGGTGGTCGCAAGGGCGGTGGTGGTGGCAACAGCGGCGGAGGCGGCGGCGGTGCAGGTAGCATGCACGGCCGCTGCTTCCGGTGCGGAGAGAAGGGTCACCAGGCGGCCGCCTGTACCAAGCCGGAGCCCCTGCGATGCGAGAAATGCCTGGGCTACGGACACGACAAGAGCAAGTGCTCGTCCGAGCAGACGGTGCTCGCGGTGGAGCTGCCGGTCTTGGACGCCACCGCACTGGACGTGGCAGAGGAGGCGCTAGTGGTCCGTGACTTCACAGGCGAGTGGAACAGAGTCGTTGATCGAGGGGGTGTAGAGCAGGCCAGGCAGGAAAGGTTTGTGGCCGATACCGGCGCAACCAACCACATGTTCCCGAGCGCTAACGCGTTCGAAAACTACCATGAGTGCGATCGACGTTTGAGTGTCGCCGCAGGGAAGCAAGCCTTCGCCATAGTAG
>FN648762.1:27936-50192 GCA_000310025.1 Ectocarpus siliculosus | reverse complement strand
ACAAATACTTACTATACTTACCAGATCACAACGTGTCAGAGCTGACGCGCCCAGAGCAAGTATTGAATTTTACCGTGTTTGGAAACGACGTTAACTGAAGGCAACACCGACGAATCGTTGTCGCTGGAAATGTCGCTTTCGTCGTCTGGCTCGCTCTCCTTCCTGCGCCAGTCCCTGATGAGTTAGGCACCGATGTTGAGTATGGTCGCTGCCCCACGCGCTCCCGCTACGTCTCATCGTTGTACTGTGTTGCTGTAGTCAGGTGTAGCGCACAACCTCAAGCGTTCACCCGTTCTCGTAGCAGTTATGCTTTGCGGTTGCAGACACCACTCTCAACTCGAACGGCGTCGGGGGGTACTCTCTAGAAGACGGTTGTGTGTTTGTAACCGGAAGGGGTCAGGGTTCCGCACGTGCTACCCTCCTTCCTTTCCTCCTCAATGCTTACTCGCATATATCTTGTCCATAGGGGGAACACGGCAGCGTGTGAATGTGTGTCAATATATTGCTTTTCCCCCCCCGGGATATGATTACCCCCCGAAGTTTTCACGGGAAAGAAACAAGCTCAGTCCTCTGCCGCTTTCTCTCCCGCCGCTTCCCGCCGTCGCTACCTCTCTCTCTCGGTCGTCTCATTGACAACAGAGACATTCGCGCGTGCTGGACGGATATCGTTGTTTGGAGATGAGGACAACAAAACCAAGTCGTGGCGGGGTGTCATGCGTGAGCGAGAGAGCTATTAAATGACAGCGAAGTACATCGATAAGGGGGGGCAGGGGTCTCGCTTCTTGTCTACATGCATGCGACGCGTATTTGACGGGGTGGATATGCACGATCCCGGAGCACCTCTCATAGAGTAGGAATTATTTCGTAGATGTGAGCTCTGCTTCGTCGGTGTCGATCAAGTTTGGGAGAACGAAGCACGACTCTAGGTAGTAACTCCGTATGAAACACAAAAATTGAATCGTGGCGAGCTTTATGAGCACATTTCGGGAAACCCGATATTAGAGAGACCCGTCTCGTCTTCTTTTATTGTTATTATCGTTAGCAACACAATATGGTACTAGAAAACGAGACGAAGGACACAGAAACATGATGACGGGGGCCTTTGCCGACGGTTCATTTATGTTGACCCGGTTCTGCCGATGGAAAGGACGGTTCGTGCCGTGTCTGGTTTCACACAGTCCATGCGGCGACTCAAACGCAATGCCAACAACCACCACACTGACCTCTCTCCTTGAAGCAAACGGGTCAAGCTAAGCTGACCTGCTACCTCTTGGCCCCTTGCAAGGCCTGCTATCTTCCCAGGGTCCCAACATACACTTTGTGGGTAGTTTTCACCTGACAAGGCCCCGCCCTAATTACACCGTACAGGGCATGTTCGCATGGGGTAAACCCTGCAAGGTCTAACACCTTGCCGGGGCCCACTTTTTCACCTTGTTTACGCCATGACCCTGGCAGGGCATGCCCGACAACACTGATCAGGTTATCGGCCTGCACAAGGTCATAACCTTCGACCTCCCCCAGAAGCAACACCTTTGCCAGGTTCTTCCCTGACAAGGCCGCGTCCTCTACACCGTACACGGTGGGTCATGTGCAACAAGTTGGTATGGGGTAACCTAACCCTAACCCTAGCACCCTGCCAGGGCCCGCGTTTTCACTTTGTTTACACCATGACCCTGGCAACGCTGACAACACAGTTCAGGGTGTCGGCCTGCACAAGGTCATGACCTTCGACCCCCCCAAGGAAAAGAGCACCTTATCAGGGTCCTCTCCCAGACCCTCTAACCACTACAGTAGCCCCCCTCTACAGCCCCCCTACAAGGTGCCTACAGGCTTGACCCCTCTGCCAAGGGGTCCCCAAGGTAATTCGAAACAAGCCTTACTATTGTGTTCCCCCCGGCGTGATCACCCCTCGAAGTTTTCACGGGAAAGTTCATCTCCTCCCCGCGTACAGCATCGTCGATCGCGGTACTCCCTCGTGCCCGACCACTGTTTTTTTTGTTTAATATGCCATGCATCATAAAACCTGCGGAGTATGACCATGATAAAACGTACTTTGTGCACACGGACTTTGTGAATAGGAAAGAGGACATCATAACGCAAACTGGAGACGTGTCAAATAGTAGAGCCCACATGATCAGTTTGGGTTAGGGTTAGAGCTATTTACCTTGAACTAGAGGCCCGCACAACATGCCTGTGTCATGTGCTGCCTCTTCGTCCCTCGGAAGGCCTGCTATCCTCCCAGGGTCCCAACATTGGATGGCAGGGCGACGCCCCTAAAAACCGCAAAGAGGGGGGGGGGGATAGCTCCGAAGGTCTCCATTTTCAACCCTGCAGTAACCCTTCATCACCTTACCAAGGCCGAACATGACAGCAGGGCGAAGCCCCTCAACACCGTAGAGGGGGGGGGGGGGAGCACAAAAGGTCCCCGTTTTCAACCCTGTACGAACCCTTCACCTTTCCCAGGCTTAACACATATCCTTGTAGCAACCGTCCCCCTGACAAGGTCCCACGAGATACCCCGTACAGGGTGATGGGTGTGTAGCAGGATCATGAGGGGTAACCCCAGCAAGGCCTGGCACCTTGCGAGGGTCCACGTGTTCACCTTGTTTAGTTCATGACCCTGTCAGGGTATCACCAAGAACACCGGACAGGGTGTCGCGCAAGTACAAGGTAAAGACCTTCGACCCCACCAAGGCGCAACACCTTACCAAGGTCGAGGCCCAGACCTTGTTATCGCTCGGAACCCTGTACAACCCCCCCACAGGGTGCCTACAGGGTTGCCACCCCTGCCAAGGTGTCCCCAGGGGTAGCCGAGTGGCCACGGGTGTAGAACACCGCCTTCTCTGTTGTTGCAGGCAGGTTTGCTTCCACAACCCGGAACCCAACCCACTCTTCTTGTATTTCGGCCTACAAGACTCCAATCGACACAAGCACCGGTAGGAGAGTGCGTGGCAGATGCCGTCACAGGACAACTCCACTCTCCTACGACATCTATGTAAGTAGTCCTGCTGTGCGTTGTAGCACCATGTGGAAGATCTCCGAGGGGTCCTTCTGCGCGGTAACGACAACATGGCGAGAGCTCTACGTGTACCTGTCGTCGACACATGTGGCAGCCGCGCGACACACGTACGGATTTTTGCATCGCATTGTACTATGGTTCGCCGTGACAGGAAGTATCCCATCCAGTTAGGTCGTTGCCATAGTACGCGGACCTCCTTCGGCGTCTAGCCCATACTGCTGTAGCAAAAACACAGCAGTAATCGAGCTATGCATGCAAATTTTTGCTCTGGTTCACTTTTGCCTCCACAACCCGAGAATCTCACGGCTGTATCTCGACCTACAAGACTCCAATCAACAGACCAGCACTGGCAGAAGTGCGTGGAAGATGCTGTGACAGCACAACTGAGTCGACACTCGTACGACTTCTATGTAAAGTCGGCGTCTGGTCCATACTGCTGTAGAAATACAAAAATCGAGCCATCTTTTTTTACTTTTTTCCATACTAATAACAAGAAATGTATCACGTCACGACGACCATCCTTATATAGACTTAACTACAATTATGTCGGAGGCCTGATACGCAAGAGTTCAACCATTGTTGCACTCTAAAAGCAAGATGTTTTTTTCGGTGCATCAGTTCGCGGTCGCCTTGATACTTTTTTTTTCGCCGGTTGTTGCGCGCTGCAGCGGGCCAGTCTCTGGATCGCATCGCCCCTGTCGCGAGCTCGAAACTCCAAAGGCGAGTAGAGTTACAGCACGGTGAATGCACGCAACCATTATTTCAGTCATTGAGCTAGACGTTGCGGTGCGGTAAATCGGTTTTAATTGTTTTTAAATGGGGTTCAAACAAATGTTTCGGCCGTCTTCGCCGACGTGGGCGTGCCACTCTCGAGACCACAGCGCCCCTGTCGCGAGCTCTAGACTCGAAGGGCGAGCCGAGTTACAGCACCGTGAAGTACGGCTAAATAACGTGCGCATCCGGGCGCGTCTACGCAAGGGACATAAAGGGACTGTGATCTCTAAAGAATCACGCAGCTCATTGGATGAGATTTCGGAGAACGTCAACTCATAAATCATGACACATACTTGAAGTACAAGCATACAAGTAGTACCTAACACAGACTTTTTTTTTGCCGCATGGTCTCATCTGTAGATAGATATCGACAGACTGTCCGTACTATATGGTATGCGTTGTAGGTAGGTATAATAGTAGTGCATGCATGCATCCTTTCGCCTTCCTCTCTATCTAGCGGAAGCAACGCGAACTGGAGTATGTGCATCGTGTATTGTCACCGCACGGATGGTTACGTACGTACTACGTATGTGCCACACACACCCTCCAAGTTGCACATATTCTGCAGCTTTCTGTGTGTGTTTTTATTGTTCCTAATATTCTGCAGCTGTATGTAGCAAGGAAGATTTGACAAATGTAGATTGCTCGTTGTTGTTGTTGTGGTACGCCACAACTTTAGACTTAACTTGCTCTGTTTTGAGCTTTTGAACATGCACGCAAATCTCACGGCATCATCAATTGCTGCAAGTGCTGCAAGGTTGTAGGCATATGTCTTCTGTAATACTGTGAACACTGCTGTTGTTGTTGTACTGCTGTTGTTGTATTGAAGGTGCTGCTGTAGACTGCGCTACATGGTATGTATCATGTTATATATACTTAAGGATGGTCGTCGTGACGTGACACATTTCTTGTTATTAGTATGGAAAAAAAAGAAAAAAATGGCTATGATAATTTGTTTCGTACAGCGGTATGGACCAGACGCCGACTGTACATAGAAGTTGGCGAGTGTCGACTGAGTTGTGTTGTGACGGCATCTTCCACGCACTTCTGCCAGCGCTGCTTTGTTGTTTGGAGTCTTGTAGGTCGAGATACAGCAGTGGGATTCTCGAGTTGTGGAGGCAAAAGTATGCCTGCAGCCACAGCAAAGAATTGCATGCATAGCTCGACTACCGTGCTGCTGTGTTTTTACTACAGACCAACTGGATGGGATACTTCCTGCCACGGCTAACCATACTACAACGCAATGTAAACATCCGTTCTTGTGTCGTGCGGCTGCTTCGTGTATCGACGACAGATACACACGCAGGGCTCTCGCGACGTTGTCGTTTTTGCGCGGGAGGACCCCCCGGAGATCTTCCACATATATGGTGCTCCGACGACGGCAGTACTACTGTGCATAGATGTTGTAGGAGAGTGGAGTTGTGCTGTCACGGCATCTTTCCCGCACTCTCCTACCGGTGCTTGCGTCATGTAGTCTTCTACGCCGGAAGACGAGAGTGGTTTGGGTTCCCGTGTTGGTTGTGCAGCAAACGTGCCTGCAACAACAGAGGATACGGTGTTCTATTTATTATTATCCCGCTCACCTTTTTTTTTTTTTTTGCGACATGATGCCAATTTTTTTTTTTCTGAATATGACACAACGAATCCATCTCTGTCATAGGTAAGAGTCAGAGTCAGATTAGCAATGAATTCATAGCGTCAGAAAAAGCTACCTTTATGTCTACGATTTCCCAGACAGCATATGCATATAGGGACATGTATGTCCCCTGCGGCATTTTTCCATTGTCCTTTGGCACTGCCAAGAAGACCGCCGTATCTTTACGCAGTCCAACTTTTGCTTTTATAATTTTACATCAAACGACGGGGGACGGGTCGCGACCTTCATCATGCCCACCTGCGACTATCGTATCGACGAGACGCCGAGTGATCATGGTCGTAAGAGTGTGGAGTTAGCTGTGTTGTGACGGTATTTTCTACGCCCTACCCCGTCCGATACATACAGCGGCGACTATGCAAGCAAGTGTCCGTGCAACAACGACAAAAAAAAAACGCGTCCATGCATATGTAGTTAAGTCGATATATACCGTATATGACACAAGATAACACACACCCCCTGGGCCGATTCTCAAAGCTCGATTTCCCAACAGCAGGAAGAGTCACAGCGCCGAAAACGGCGGCGTTGGAACCGTCTCGTCGAGAGGTTTTCGAAAATGTATTGTTTCGTTTATGCATCCTCTTCGTCGTGGAGTAATCGAGCTTTGAAAATCGGTCCAGGGGGTGTGTTATCTTGTGTCATATACGGTATATATGTTTTTGCTTCACAGCAGGACAACTTCAGGTTGACATTTTTGTTTGACACCACCGGAGGCCGGTGGATCTTTACGAAGTCCATGTTCCGTTCTATTTTTTTTAACGATTTTACCCCGGAGACGCAGGAAAGGATAAAATGAATGGCAACATGTACCACTGCGTGACGTCACACAGATAGGATGACAAAAGAAAAGTTGGAAAAGAAGAATACGGTAACCTGTAGTCTATTTCACATTAAATTTGTTAGTACACGCCGGACTTCTTCCACACATCTGGGTTCGAATCCAAACACCAAACTGAAATACCCTAATATTATCGATCGCCCTCGACAATTTGGGACGTTTGCCACCAGTTCGTCGTGCTCCGGCGTCCGACCCATTGAATATACCTCCTGGAGTGAGTACGCGAACAACTCATCACAACACTACACCGTAGTTCTCCACCAGAAGACCCAAAAACGTGTCGCAGGCGCTGCCAATTGAAATGGCTTTCTTCTTTGATGTACCCGCGAAGATTTGCATCTTTTGGGGACGGCTGCAGTGGTTATTCAATCAACTGCCATCACACTAGACACCCCGTGAGGATGATGCGTACTGCGGAATTACAGGAAAGACCGAGTACGTGTTGGAGTCCATGCCAACTGCAAAGGGCAACAAAAACCATGATCGTGCGCCTGAGTGTCCCAAACATGTAATACTATCAGGTTGAAACAGCCGGACGCCAAGTGTGGAAAAAGGCTCGTATGACCCGACTTTCGGTGCACATCAGCATCAACTGATGAAGTAAGCAGTATGACACCGACACAGCAATCGGGAAAATTTGAATATTTTTATTGGGCCTTCCTAAAGATTCCGAAAGACGACACGCACGTCGTTCACACGTCCAGCCCCACCAATAGGTTTCTAGCGCTCAACCCTACCACACAGCAACCCAGTGCTTTACCACGCACTGCACACCCCAACTCATGACCGATCCAAGAGATCGCGGCAACAACCGCCGTCGAGACGACACAAACACAAGGAACCGCCGGTACCGAGTTGTCAACGCCACCGACATAAACACGCGTCGAGGGGCTCAGCGTGCTGCCTCCGCCGATGCCCTCAACGCCCATCGTAGAGCACAATGTTCCGCGTCGGCAGAGGCCATCAACAGCCGTCGTAGAACTCGCCATGCCGACAGAGCACAACAGCTCAACGCCGCACGTCGACGGCGTAGAGCGACCGTCATCAACAACAAAAGGGGGTTGCCCTTCAACGACATCTTTCACGCCGAGGACGACTCCACCTCACTACGAGCCATTGGTTGGAGACCGCCAGCGAGCCTTGGAGGAGGCGCGACGAGACCAGGGCATCACAGCGCAGACCGGAGATCCTTGCCGGCATTGTGGCGCCAAACTGTTCGCTAAAGAGTCCAAGGGCATTTGTTGCAAGAATGGGAAGTACATCCTCCCGCGACTGCCGCCACTACCCCCTTCATTGAAAGAATTGTACGATTCTCCGGAGCCATCAGCGCAGAGGTTCAGGAAGGAATCGAGGATGTATAACTGCCGATGCAACTTCGCCTCGCTCAACGTGGAGGATGGTGAACTCAAAAAAATGTTCGGTGACCATCTCGTGTCCGTCCAAGGGAGGTGAGATCGATTCACATGTGCAACGATATATGCTACAATTGTATAATGAGGTATAGATTCATTCGTGTGGTCTTTCATTTCTATTTTCCTTCATGGTTTAAAACACGTTTGATTCGTTCGATAGCATATAATTGGGTGTAGATTAGTTCGTGTGATCTTTCGTATATATCTTTATTCGTGTTACAAAATACAATACATCCATATAAAAGCGTATTTTCGTCTTTTCTTCTGTACGACGCAATACCCGTACACCTTCCGATACAAAAACAATGTCACTAACATCAACAATAATTTCCCTCCTCCGTTCATATTCCATTCACACACCGCATCACAAGTTCGCACATCCTGCGCTCTCCCCCATGTACACCGTTCCTGCCCATCTCTTTGGCCAGAACTTACCATTCTGTTCGAGACGGCGGCCATTCCAACGTTCAATGGCTCCTACATGACCCCAACTTCGTCTCTAGCCACCTAGACAAAGGGACCATGACGACGATACTGCGCGAGTTGCGATCCACATCACCCTATGTCGGACGCCTCAAAGCCGCCATGAGCACTCGGTGGGTGCCTACCGTCACGACCTATACTTAAAGTTAGACTACAGCAAAATATTCGAGTATCATTTGGCTCTGTTAGACATGTCGAACGTGCTTCCTGCTGCCAACATCCCCACATACCACTTCGTATCCATATTGTGCATATGTTTCTATGATATGTTGGGTACCTTTCTTGTCGGCAATCTCCATCATAATGTGCATAATGTGTACTTCGGTTTTTCGGCTTTACAATTTCCGATAGACCAGACTATGGACTCACACGTCCCTTCCCCCTCCGCAGGACCGCGCGCTCGTCGAGTGCCGAAAATCCTTCACAAATTCCTTACCTCTCCACTTCTTCCCCCTACAAATCCTCTACCCTTCTTCTTCTTCTTTGCTTCCCCACGGACACTCACTACCATCGGGCCGGGATGTTGGCCCCCAGGCCCATTGGGGGGCGGGGGGCCAATCCTTAACCCTAACCCTAGTATATATACAGAGATCACCTTTTCGTGATATCACACCGTTTCATGGAATAATTGGTGGAAGTTACAATAGTCGGAAGGTTGTTATAGGATTCAGATGTGTAGACGAAACATAGAAGAGCTTGGTTCCTTCTAGAAGGCGCGGAGAGATGTAACTCTCCGCGGAAGGATAAAACGCAGGGGACAGGATCTAGTAGCCCCTGCTTGTGCAGAGGATCCTGTGCCCCTTGGTGTCATTCTTACCGATACCCAAGGCAACAGCTACTGCTGCTGCTGTTCTACAAGAGTAACAACAAGTGAGTTCTTCTTCACGGGTCAACCAGACTTCATCACGCGTGCATACCACTACACTTGGCGTTGTCGGCTTATTCGTACGGTGTTGTCTGGGTTGGTTGTGTCTTGGCGCGGTTTGGTGCTTTAGACTGCTGCTGCAGTTTTTTTGCGCTTTCGTCCCAACCACAGCTTAGCTTTGCCTCGCTTATCGGTATGTCTCAATCTAGCGTCGGCTCATCGGACTCTGCTTCGGCGAGCCCTGAGCATTCTGAACGTTCGCGTTGGCCGGTGTCACCGCCTCGCGTAGCGACCTTCGGGTCCCCGGCAGCTGGTCGTCAGGCCACACAGCTGCTGCTGTCTTCGGACGGTGCTCGTGCCGCTGACCCTGTTGCCGATGCCGCTCGTTTGTCAGAGCTTCGCGCTCAACGCATTCGGGAGAGGTTCGCCTCGCCGGCTTCGGTCGACGCTAACCCCGTGGGTGCTGTCCTCAAACCGCCAGCACCCACACCTGGAACTTCGGTTTCTGCCTCTGTGTCTTTGGGTGTACAACAGCAGTCCGTCTCGACGGCTGCTGGTGATGACCTTTCTGAATTCCCGCGTGAACCACATGTCGACTCGAATTTTCCTCTCGCCCCATCCACCGTTGAGCACCCTGCTCTTGGGACCGACATCGGTTTCGACCATGTTGCTGGCCCTGTAGTACCGCGCTTGTCCAGTCGCTCGGCTTCTCGCAGCACGTTGCAATTTGACTATACAGTGCCGGCGATCCCTCCTTTCTCTTCGCGTAGCGACCGTGTACAAGCAGCGGCTCGCGCTCAACGGCTTCGTGACCGTCGTGCATCTGCTTCCGTGATACCACCGCTTGCAGATTCCGCCACATCACTAACCACTGTTCCAGTAGTTTCGACTACACGGGCGATTTCGATTGCCTCTGGTACACTCCCCACAGTAGCCTCGTCTACCCCAGCTCTTTCAGTTGATTCTACTGCATTTGATCCCGTGGTTTCGCCCACACAGGCCATTTCGTTTGCCTCCGATGCTTTAGCTTCAGTAGTTTCGACTACACGTGCAGTTTCGGCTGCTAATGTGCCTGTTCCTGCGGTCTCGACTGCTGTAGGTGTGTTTGCCTCCATCCCTTTAGCTCCGCCGCTACCCACAGTTTCGACTGTTCGCGGTGCTGCTGCCTTAGCCGCCCCACCTTTGCGTACCGTTTCGACGCCGCGCACTGCTGTGACGTCTGCCCCCCCCACATGCCTATCATGTTCCCACTACTGGTGCACCTGTCTCTGCGGTTTCGACTGCTGCACGTGTACTGTTGCCCATTCCATTAGCTCCGCCCCTGCCCACAGTTTCGACTGCTGGCGATGCTATTATTCCTCCAGCTCCGCCTCTTCGTACCGTTTCGACCCTGCGTACAGTGTCGTCTGCCCCGTTCCCCGCCCACACTACTTCCGCACAGAACCATGTGTCAGCGGCTTCGGCTGCTGTAAACACCGCTGTTTCTATGCCAGTAGATACGTCTCTGCCCGCATTTTCCACAGATTCACGTGTTCACACGGCGGGTTTCGATCCTACCGTTTCGACCGACTCTGCCATGCTAGCTCCTTCTTCGGCGCCCCTAGCTGCGACCTCGGTTGTTTCAGCAGTACCCTCTGCCCCTACCCCTTACCCTTACCCTTACGCCGTGCCCCCACCCCCCCCCATGCTTTCCTCATCGCATGAACGTGCTGCTGATGCCTTATCCATCTTGAAATCGTAAAGCGCCGTAACCGCCATCTCTACGACATCCTTCGCCGTACGACGATGGTGGCCACCGCCCCTGCCGTCAAGCCCGAGGCGGCGTCTTCTGCTGGGATATCGACTCCAGAGCTTCGGGATTCCACCACCGGTGGCGGAACAAGGTCTGCAGTCACCGGCCGGCCGGCCGAGCCTGTCTAGATGGTCCTACCCCCCTCGGCTTCGGCCACCACCGCTGCTTCGGCAGCACCCCCGGCTTCGGCCACGGCTTCGGCCGCGGCTGTAACTTCCGGACTTGGCCACGGAAGTGGCCATCGCGTTGCCGGCGGTCGTCACCATTCAGGCGGCGGTGGATGTGGCCAACACCTCCCGTCTGGATCTTCGGGATCTGGCCGGCCGTTTCCTCGCTGGGATGCGGACAGCCAACGCCCGTGCCACTGCTCCGGTGGTGTACCCTGGCTGCAGCGGTCCGCCTTTAGAGGCTTCCTATGTGTTCCAGCAGCCGGCGCCGGGTCCTGTCAAGCAGGCGCAACCGAGTCGGGAGACTGGTCCTGGTAGCTAGGGCGAGGAGTCTGGCTGGAGCTCGGCTGGAGTATCGCGTCGACCCCCGGCGCCTTCGTCCTCTTCGGTGGGTGGTAGCCGGGAGAGAAAGGTGGCCAAGCGTGGCGGGGATGGAGCTCGCAGCTCCAAAGGCAAGGGCAAGACCGGGTCAGGCTCGGACACCAGCTTGCCCCGCAAGCCAGGTCGTCAAAGACAAGTAGTTCCGTCCCTCATTGACGCAACTTCGGATGCTCGTTTCTTGTTGCGTGATGATTTTGTCCTTCCGGCTTCGGCCCCCCCCCGTTTCTTCGGAAACTCGTGTTGCGTTTTCGAACCTTCCGGCTTCGGCCCCCCCCGTTTCTTCGGAAACTCGTGTTGCGTTTTCGAACATACCACAGGCTTCGGCCCCCCCTGTTTCTTCGGGAACTCGTGTTGCGTTTTCGGACATGGCACAGGCTTCGGCCCCCCCTGTTTCTTCGGAAACTCGTGTTGCGTTTTCGGACATGGCACAGGCTTCGGCCCCCCCCGTTTCTTCGGAAACTGTTGCACCTCCTGTTTTTTCTGCCGCTGATTGTGCTGTAGGCTCAGGAATCGCACACAACCCCGGGTTCTCAAACCCCACCCCCCCTTCGACTTTTGTGCCCGTACAAGATGTTCATCATGTTGTACCGTCTTGGGATCGTGTTCCGCCTGCTGCTCCTTCGGTTGCAGCTGCTGCACCCCCTGTCGTTTCGGATGATAGTGTCTTGCCACTTTCTTCCAACATTGCACATGCTCGTCAAGCCACAGTAGATGCAGCTGCTTCGGGAGTTCGCAAGGCTCACGTAGTTACTGTCCAACGGGCGTACATCACTCTGAACTTGAAAAAAGTTGGAAATGTCGCTACCATGCCCTTCCCTTCAACTTTGTTGCCTGGGGACAGCTACCAACAGCTCATCCGCACAACACGAACGGCCTTGTCCGACATATTGTTGCTGTGTGATGACCAAAGCGAAGGGTTGGACAGTACTGATTACGTGCCTGGATGGGAACGGCCTCTCGACAAGAAACTTTCGGGTGCGATCACCCCTGACAAGCCCTCTACTGCCGATCTTGTCCTTTCCATCGCTGATTACTTTCAGCAGGTGAAGAGAAGCTTGGACGGCGGCGCCACCGGACCAGAAGCTTTTCAGTTGCTGTTGCGTCATCTTGCGGAGCAATTTGATGTCGGCGACCGTCAAGAGTCGATTTTGAGGCTTCAACAATTTGGAGTAGCAGATGGTACTTCTTTCGCGGATTACCTTCGTGCTTTTCGTTTGTTGGTTTCGTCTGTGACTGGCTCTGAGCGTACTTTGGCCCCTAGCGTATCCATGGTTCTAGAAATAGTGCGGCATTCGGTCTGCAAACAATTTCCGAGTTTGTCTCCGATTTTGTACCCGGGTGCTCTGGCCACGGCCGTCACTCCCTTTGCGTCGATTGCGGATATGTGGGAGTCGTTCGCGCCTCTAGCGACAAATAAAACCCCGGCTATCGGCGGTTCATCTTATTTTTCGTTGTCTTCGACGCGTGGCTCCTCGCAGCCTCGGCGGTCCCAACACCGCGCCCCCGCGCCTTCGGGCCAGTAGGCACCAGGTTCAGCTCAGAACCCTGTAGTTTTGCCGGTACAATCGCACGATGCTGACCCTTTCACACGCAACTATAATTCTTGGCCTGCTTCGCAAGCCGATTGGTCTGATGTATACGCTCTCACTTCTAGTTTTCGTAACACGGAGGATCCTTTTTTGTGGACTCCTTTGTTGACACAAGAGGCTCGCTCGCAAGCCTTCCGCGAAAACAGGAATCGCTGTCTGAACTGCTCGGGTGAAGACCATTCCATGAAGCAATGCGTTGCACCGTTCACGAATTCTAGTGGGTTGTTGAACCCTGAGTTGGGTCTCCTCAATGACGATTCTGCTGCTTTTAGACGTTGGCAAGGCCGTATGCGGTCTTTTCGACGAAAAAGTGCGGACAACCGCCAAAACAATCAGGGTAGACGCCACCAGCGCTCTTCCTCTTCGTCCTCTCAGCGTCGACACCACGCTGAGAATCGCCGTTCCGACGGTGGTAGTTCCCCTCACACTCATCAGAAACAATCGCACAACAGTGGGTATGCCCCAGAAAATTCTGCGGGTAACTCTCACCCTCAGCAACACCCTTCGATCAACACCAACCACACTGGTGCTCTGTCCCTCTATCAACCACAAACACATGCACACACCGGTCCTTCGTCTGACATCATGGTTTCGACCAATCACAATGCCCGTCAACCTGGCAACTTCCAAAATGGTGGTCGTTCTCGCAGCGGATGACTCATCGGTGTGGTTCGCCTACTTCCCCCGGACCGCCTTCAGCATCTTCGGGGACCTCGTCTCGTTCTTCACAAGACGCTCGTGTGTCACGCTCTGTTGCCCCTAATACTTCGGTTTTATGCAACAACGACAATACTTCGGTATCTGTCGCGCCGTCACACACTGTTGCCTCTAGCACTTCGGTCCTACGCAACGATAACCACACTTCAGTGAATGTTATCCCTTCTGGTACTTCGGTGCAGCACAATAACAACCATACGTCGGTATCCGTTGTTTCTCCCAGTGTCGATCAGGTCGGTATCCAGACATATGCTCTCGTCCCACCTTCTACATCGCACTTATCATCTGCCACCTCTGCGTCTCTGCCTCTTTGGACTGGCGCTCCGTCAGAAACTAACCAGTCTGGCGCGAGTACTGTCTTGAGGTGCGGGAACAGAACCGTAGGACCTTCGGGGCCATCGAGTACCGCTCGTTTGTCGGGCACCGCTCGTTCGCTCCCCCCGTCGTCTGCAGATCAGGCCGTAGCCATGCGCTTTGGACGATTGAAGAGGAATCGCCTGAATTGGTTACCTCGGGTGAATCTTCGGATACGCTCAACTCGTCTGTGCTCGCTTCCGTTGAGGGTTCGCCCTCGATTGTTGCACCGGTAGCTAACTTGACTGGTTCCGACCGGCAAGTTACAGGGTCAAATTCGCCTGGCTTCGAATCGCGTTGTTCTCTTGGTCCTGACCGCCGAACATCATCAGATTCCGCCACGAGATATTTCGACCATGGATCGTCTTCGGACGCTCCATCCCTTCCGACGCACGCTCGCCCCACGGCGCCCAATACCAGGCCGCTGCGACCAACGTCGACAGTGTTGACACCACGGCTTCGGGAGGACCCTCCCGGAGTGACCTCCGAACAGCCGGCGGTCTCGCGTACCTTGTCACGGAGGAATGGCCAGGAGCACCACGCCCGGTTCGGTTCTTTAACCGACCCGGCCTTGGCGGCCGTTCCTAGCTAAAGCAACCTGTTGAATGACACCTTACGAGGCGTTTCTTCAGGTTTAGAATTGGGGCGCACCCAGCGTGATGTAGCTGGCCCAATTATTGCGAACAATTCGGCTCCCGTCGATTCTTCGCCGGTCTCTGACATACCCGAGACCGTCCCCATGGACGTTCACGCCGTAAATTACAATGCGGGCGTTTCGGCTGCCTCCGCTTCAACTACATCAGCTTCGGCTGCAACATCAGCTTCGGCTAACCGCACTCCAGGTGTTTCGACTCCTGCAGTTCCCGCTGTCTTCGACCCGTCTAACGAGTATTGTACTTCTGACATGGTCTTCTTTTGGCAGCCTCCCTCTCCTTTTTCCCAGTGGACCCCGTCGACTTTTGTGGTCGATGGAGTGGTATACTCGTGTGCTGAGCAGTTTTTCGCTGCGGAAAAAGCTCGTCTTTTCGAAGACCATTGCGCTTTACAAAACATCATGCGCGTGTCCGATCCTGCCTTACACAAGAAGTTTGGCCGCGGTGTCCGTGGTTTCGACCCATCTCTTTGGGAACACGAGCGCGAAAATATTGTGCTCACTGGCTCTTACGCAAAATTTAGTCAAACCTCCGAGTTGCGCGAGCATCTTCTCGGATCTGGCGACAAAATCCTTGCCGAAGTTAGTCCCTACTACCGTATTTGGGGCATTGGCCTTCAAGCCGATGATCCTGACGCTCTATCCACCTCTCGATGGCGTGGCCTCAATTTGTTGGGCAATGCCCTTCAACGAGTACGCAGTCTTTTGCGATGCAATGCCCCGCCGCCCGAGCGCAGCTCTCGTTTGCTGCCCCCCAACGACCACGTTTCGACGTCGTCTCAACATAACGCGGTTTATGAAGTTAGCCCTTCTACACACCAGCGTCTTCGGATGGCCTCAACCCCTCCGCCGACTGAACGATTCGCGTCGTTTTCACAATACGCTGCGAACGTTCCATCGGATCATGACACCGCTGTTTGGGCCGTGTCTTCCGGGTGCACCCCGCCATCCTCTTCCTCTTCTTTGCTTCCTGAGCAAGGTCCGGATTTGGTTGATGGTGTTGTTACCATCGATGATGACTCTTTCACCACCTAAATCCTCACTCACAGCGGTTCAGCTTCTGTTCAGTTTGGATGTGTTGCTCTTTTAGACACGGGTTCCCCGCAGTCTTTTATTAGTGCATCTGCGTGGGAATCCATGAAAGCCGCTTCGGCCGCTTCGTCGTTGTCTGAGAAACAAACCCAACCTCGATGTTGGGGAGGTTTCGGCGAATCTGCTCCGCTTCAAACTTCGACTATTGTCCGTTTGAGCGTGCAGTTTCTTCGCAAGCGCCTTCCTACTTCCTCTCTCGCTGTTTGGGCGTACGTTGTTCCCGATGGTGTTATGCATCATGACGTGCTCCTAGGGAGAGACAGTTGGATGCGGTTTAGCGACCGCTCTTATCGCACTTTGCGTGCGAAACGCCCTGGTGACCGTGTTTTTGGTGAGCTTACCCTGGCTCAGCATAGCAGTTGCGGTGCCACCGCATTTGCTCACGATTTGCCTTCCACAGATGGTAACTACCAACTTCGCTATGCTGGGAAACATTCCGTCCAACTTCACCCTGAACATAGCCTTGTTCCGGTTAATTTGGTACGCAGAGATGGCTCTCCAGCCCTCGTAGGTAACTATCTCGTGGACATGCTTCCACAATGTGCTATGTTTTCTTCCGAGGAAAATTTTGTGCAAAATGGTTGCCAAAAACTCCCGCTCGCGGGTATCTCTTCACTCGAACCAGGCGACATTCTGGGTACAGCTTCGGCTCCCCTTCTTCGCGTGCCTCTCGGTGCTGTGTCTCGCCACAGTTTGAGCGATGGTCTTCAATCTGCGGCTCAAGATCCCACCATTGCTTCGGGCAACTGGGTTCCGGGTCCTGTTTCGACAGGTGGCATTGATTCGTCTGCCGAACGTCGCATTGATGACCCCTTCGTGTATAATTTGCATGAGCGACCCACGCCGTCGCCACGCGGCAAAGAGGACCCTGGGTCTGCCAGTGCTTCTCTTTCGTCGCCTCCGCCTGCTCTTCTCGAGCGGTTGACGTCTGAACAACGTCAGAGTTTTTCCCGCGTATGGGATAAGCTCCCCTCCCATCTCCGTGAGATTTCTTTTGATCTCCATGGTCCGGGTTGGACTCCGGATGTCATCACTCAGTTTGGTAACGTCCTGTGCGACTATCATGATGTCTTCTCGAGTTCCCCCACCGACTTTGGATCTTGTTCGCTTTTTCCTTTCAAGCTTACAGTTTCTCCGGGCAGTGCGCCCGTCACGTCTCGTCCATACCGCGTTAACCCCCCGGTGGCGAAACAAGTTGACGCGATCCTTGATCAATATCTTGCGGCTGGTCTGATCCAACATTCGACCTCGCCCTACTCGAGTCCTTTGGTAGTCATACCGAAGAAATCTGGTGGTGTTCGCATCACTGTCAACTATCGCAAGCTCAACAAGCTTTGTGCTTTGAGCCAGCTTCCGATTCCTCGAGTTGATGATACTTTGGACAAGTTGTTGAAAGGGCGAATCTATTCCCTTTTCGACATGAAGTCTTCGTTCCACCAAACCACGGTTCACCGTGATACAATCCCTTTAACGGCATTCGTGACGTCTTCCGGGCTTTTTGAGTGGTTGAAGATGCCTCAAGGCAGTTCTGCTGCCCCTGGGTGGTTTTGAAAGGTGGTCAACGAAGTCATCAAAAATCTCCACGGTGTTGCATCGTACTTGGATGATTTGATCGTTTTCGACGACAACCCTGCTTCTCATGTTGATACCATGCGCGCTCTGTTTAAACGCTTGCGCACCCACAACTTGAAACTCACCCCACCGAAGGCCACCATTGGCGCTACCGAAGCGGATTTCCTCGGCCACACCATCTCCCCTGACGGTGTTCGGCCTAACGGGGCCAAGGTTGCGGCCCTCACCAAAATGCCCATGCCAAAGGATGTTAAACAACTTCGCTCTCTTCTCGGCGGCCTCAGCTACTACCGCAAGTTCCTTCCCAACATGGCTACGCGAATTCGACCTCTGACCACTCTTCTCAAGAAGCAGGCGACGTCTGCCTCCAACCCTGCCATGGAGCAAGCTGTTCGCGTCCTGCTGTCTGAGTTGGCCAATCCTCCTGTCTTGGTTTATCCAGACTGGGATGCCGTTACGGACGGCTCGCGACCTTTTCGCCTCTACTGTGATGCTAGTCGCGATGGGTTCGGCGGAACTCTCGAACAAGAACAGCCGGATGGCTCCATCCGGCCCATCGTTTTCATCAGCCGAGCTACTTTGGACTCCGAACGTCATTGGACTCCCCTCGACCTCGAGGCGGGTAGCATCGTATGGTGCATCAAACGACTTCGCGGTTATTTGTGGGACACGAAATTTCGCATTTTTACCGACCACAAATCTCTTGAGCATTTTGCCAAGGTGGGGGAGAACAATGCCCGCGTTCAGCGTTGGCTTGAATTTCTCACCGCCTACAATTACACTCTCGAGTACCGCAAGGGTTCCGCAAATGGCAACGCTGATTTCCTCTCTCGCCTTCCGATCGATGCGGCGGAATGTGACCGATCTGGTCGCAGCCGCTTGACACCGGATGACGATGAGGAGAGCGTATTCTTCATCCGTTCTTGTGGCCTTACGCCTTCTGGCCATCGCGCCGTGGGTGTTGGCTTGGGTGGGCTCGTCCCCACTTCCCCGACTTCGGTCTTGGGTGGGCTGGCCCCCTCTACAGATGATTTTGTCGACTTCCGTCGGCATGGTCCACGTCTCTCGCCGTCAGGCCTTTCGTCTCCGCCTGGCGTCTGGAACATCGCACCCTGGCCGTCTAACAACTCCCGCGGGTTGTCTCCTTCGCTACGACGCCTGTATGGCAGGACCCTCGATTGGTCTGCCTCCTTACATTCTTCGGTGGAGGACATTTTGGCTCTCGAGCCCGAGTCTTCGCCGGCCGTCTCGCCGACTGCAGCATCACGACGGACTCTCGACCCTACTCAACTAATTTCCACGCGAACTCGCCGTCGCACGGCGGTTGTGGCAGGCACGCCCCTCCCGCCCGTGGATTATGGTTTCTCCGAGGACCCGCCTGCTCCTACTCGGATTTCCGCTTCGCCCAGATCGTTTCGACGTTCCCCGCCCGCACAATCAGCATCGACGGCGCCCCCCGTTTTGACCAGGTTGGTTTCGGCTCCTGGTGCTGACACTTCGATCCCAGACCTTCATACGCCTCTGGCTCGTGGAAGGGATCTTGCGTCTTCGACGAATCCTGCAACTTCGGTTGCTCCTGCCCAGCAGTCTTCTGCTGCCCCCGATTCTTCGGAATCTTCGACGCGTTCGGTTTCGACCACTCGTACGCCTTTGCCTTCTGTTTCCGCTGCTACTCTGCCTTCGGGTGGATTGCAGCCGGAGCCTCAGGAATCGGCCCCCTCTTCTATCGAGGCGGCTTTACATTCCTCGGCAGATTTAGCCTTCCGGGCGTCCGTCGAACGTTTCTCGCATGCTGATTGGGCTCGCGAGCAACGTAACGAACCTGTTTGTGCGGCAGCTATTCGTTTCATCCTTCTGGGTCGGCCTTCGGCTCTCCCTCCGGATTTCCTGGATCATCTTCCGTCCGCTCGTCGACCTCCTCTGTCGGAGATTCGTGACCTGTCTAACAAAGGCCGGTTACTGGTTGACGATGATGGTTTGGTCTTGCTTGTTCGCAAGCAAACAGTGCCCCCGTCGTCTACGACCACACGTCCTGGCGGGTGTGCTGCTCGCCTTCTCAACGACGAACCCATTCGGATTTATGTTCCCATGCTCATGCGTCCGAGGATCATGCAAGCCTGTCACGCTGATGCATCCTGCCACCTCGGTGCCGCTCGCACGCTTAGCATGCTGGAACGTTTTTATTGGTGGGTTGGCATGAGTGTTTGCACGAAGTGGTGGGTAAGGCATTGTTTGCGATGCCAAGCTCGCAAGTCATCTCGTCAAACGCCTCGATGGCCTACTTTGTGCCTTCCGCTGCCTTCGGGCCCTGGTGTATCGGTGAGCGTCGATTATTTCGGTCCCCTCCCGTTGACACCGCGCGGAAACACATATATTCTGCTTTTCACTGATCGTTTCAGCCGCCGTGCTGACATGTACGCGGTTACGGCTGCAGAATTCACCGCCGAAGGCACCGTTGACGTACTTGTCAATCGGTATATCCCTTTATGGGGTTGCCCTTTGAGTCTCTTGTCTGATAATGGCTCTCAGTTTTGCTCTAAACTGTCGCAGGCTGTATACGCCCGTCTGGCTATACGCAAAGTGGCTACCAGCTCTTACCATCCCAACGGCAATGGGGGCGTGGAGCGCGTAAATCACACTATGGCTCAGATGTTGGCTATGGTCGTCAATGAGAGGCAAGATGATTGGGACATTCATCTGCCGCACGTTGAGTTTGCCTACAACAATTCGGTTAGTGCCGCTACTGGTTTGGCGCCCAACGAGGTGCATATGAACCGACTGCCACGCATGCCGATGACGATTTTTGAGCATCCATATGCTCGAGGCCACCAAAGCTTGCATCGCGATCAACTTGAGTATTGCGATCTTGCTGCTGATCGCCAACGTCGTTCTTACGATTTAGTTCGCGAACAGCACAACCTGTCCGTTTCGAGGATTGAGCGGCGTAACTCCGCTCTATCGGATGCTTTGCGCAAGATCCCCTCATACACCGTCGGTGGATGGGTTTGGGTGTACAACACCGAATCTACCATTCGCCAAGGTGTTCGTTCAGGCACGGATGACAAGGTCTTCAAGGCTAAGTTGTCTTTCCTTTGGACTGGTCCGTTCAAGATCTTGGCCGTGGGTCCGTGTCCTGACGCTCCCGACGGTTGTCCTCTGGCTTCCAAGTTACTGTATTTGGATCTTCCATCGGATCTGCCGGGTCCGGACTCGAAAAACCGTGTGTCAGTTGCGCGCTGCAAGCTTTGCGCTAATCCGCATGACACTGAAGACTTGCCTCGGTTCCTGCCTGCCGGCCTTACACCGTATGTGCTAAACTCCTATGCGAATAAATCTCCTCACTACCATGTTACGGAAGACGACGTGTCGACTCCGGTCGAACGTCTCGAGGTTGACCGCATTAGTGGCCATCAGTCTGTTCGTGGCCGTGGTGGCACCATCGCTGTTTTGTACCAAACGCATTGGAAAGGTCTTCTTCGTCCTTCTAGGGAACGTGAGATGGACCTCCAGCATTCCAAGCCCCACATTCTCCGGTACTGGACGGGTTCGCCTGATCAACATCGCCAAACGAATCGTCGCTATCGGGCGATGCGTATTGGTGCGGCCACCCGCGAGATGGCGCGCGCTAAAGGGGAGCGAGCTTTGCCTTCGGGTTATTCGCTGGTCTCTCGTTCAACTTGGGACCGTCGCTTCGCCAATACTCCGCTACCTGCAGGCGCCTTCTTCTGGTACAAAGCTCGCGATGGATTCTGGTGGTTGGGCAAGATTACTGGACCGCCTCTACCGTCCGACTTCTACGTCGTCCGCTTCTTGGACGATCCTGGCCCTGTCAAGCTCGCCCTTCCTGATGTTCGCTACTCCACCGCTGAAACCGCCGTCTCCGGATCCTGGTGCCTCCAAGTTCACAGCGGCAGTGCCCTTTTTAAGGGGATCCTTCGCAACGTCGACATGTCGCGTGGTGACCCCGGGACTGATTCGTGTCCTGATAACGTTGCGCGCCCCCATTAAGACGACATGCTAGCTGTCTTGGCATTCAGTTGTTTTCAGCGTTGTTTGGGTTGCTTTTTAGCCTTGGTTGGTTTTCGCTTTCTCCTCGCTTTATTTTTGTGCCTTTAGCGTTGGTCACGACCTGTAGGTGTTTGGCGCCCATTGTTGCCCCTTCTACACTGCCGTGGCGACTGCGTGAATGGCGTATCTGATCGTTTTCTTACGATACCGGTCTTGTTGTGGTTCCTACAGTGATCCTTTCTTTTTTGTCGTTTTGACGACCTTTGTTTTTCTTTTCTGTTTTTCTTCCTTCCTTGTGTTTTCCTTTCTTTGGTTCCGACCTTCTTCCGGTCGTCGTAGGCTTTTCTTAGCCCCGTCAGTTCCTTCCTGTCTGTGTCTTTTTGTCGTTTTAGAAGTCAAACGATGGTCGTGCGACTCATCGAGTGAGAGGTGTGGGAGGGTGAATTGTGCTGTTTTGGAGCTCCACATCCTCGATACTTTCATTTAGAGACTCGACAATTGCTTGTCAAGACTCCGAGGTTTTACAGTATCTGCGTATGAGAACCTCCAGGGTGGGCTAGTGTTATAGGATTCAGATGTGTAGACGGAACATAGAAGAGCTTGGTTCCTTCTAGAAGGCGCGGAGAGATGTAACTCTCCGCGGAAGGATAAAAAGCAGGGGACAGGATCTAGTAGCCCGTGCTTGTGCAGAGGATCCTGTGCCCCTTGGTGTCATTCCTACCGATACCCAAGGCAACAGCTACTGCTGCTGCTGTTCTACAAGAGTAACAACAAGTGAGTTCTTCTTCACGGGTCAACCAGACTTCATCACGCGTGCATACCACTACAAGTTAGACGAATTGTTGGAAGTTTAGTCAGAAGATCATCTATGCAGAGTGAATGAAAGA
>FN648762.1:13083-27855 GCA_000310025.1 Ectocarpus siliculosus | reverse complement strand
GCAGTTATCCCATGAAATGTGCACTCTTTCATTCACTCTTCATAGATTATCTTCTGACTAAACTTCCAACAATTATTCTAACTTCCGACTATTTATTGTAGCTTCCACCAATTATTATTCCATGAAACGGTGTGATATCACGAAAAGTTGATCTCTGTATTTATACATACGATGTAGCGCAGTCTACAGCAGCACCTTCAATACAACAACAGCAGTACAACAACAGCAGCAGTGTTCACAGTATTACAGAAGAAATATGCCTCCAACCTTGCAGCACTTGCAGCAATTGATGATGCCGTGAGATTTGTGGCGTACCACAACAACAACGATCAATCTACATTTATTTGTCAAATCTTCCTTGCTACATACAGCTGCAGAATATTAGGAACAAAAAAAAGCACACGCAGAAAGTTGCAGAAATGTGCAACTTGGAGGGTGTGTGTGGCATATACGTACAGTACGTAACCATCCGTGCGGTGACAATACACGATGCACATACTCCAGTTCGCGTTGCTTCCGCTAGAGAAGGCGACAGGATGCATGCATGCACTCTACTGTACCTACAACGCATACCATATAGTACGGACAGTCTGTCGATATCTATCTACAGATGAGACCATGCGGCAATAAAAGGTCTGTGCAAAGTACTACTGGTACATGTATGCTTGTACTTCAAGTACGTGTCATGATTTATGAGTTGACGTTCTCCGAAATCTCGTCCAATGAGCTGCCTGATTCTTTAGAGATCACAGTCCCTTGAAGTCCCTTCCGTAGACGCGCCTGGATGCACGATATTTAGCCGTACTTCACGGTGTTGTAACTCGGCTCGCCTTTGGAGTCTAGAGCTCGTGACAGGGGCGCTGTGATCGTGAGAGTGGCACGCCCACGTCGGCGAAGACGGCCGAAGAAAATGTTTGAACCCCATTTAAAAACAATTAAAACAGTTTTTCCGCACCGCAACGTCTAGCTCAATGACTGAAATAGTGGTTGGCGTGCATTCACCGTGCTGTAACTCTACTCGCCTTTGGAGTATCGAGCTCGCGACAGGGGCAATGCGATCCAGAGACTGGCCCGCTGCAGCGGGCAACAGCCGGCGAGAAAAAAAGTCTCAAGGCGACCGCGAACTGATGCACCGAAAAAAAACGTCTTGCTTTTAGACTGCAACAATGGTTGAACTCTTGCGTCTCAGGCCTCCGACATAATTGTAGTTAAGTCTATATTATTACATATATGGTAGCTCACTCATGTGTAAGCGTAACAAGCACTGGCTAGGGTTCAATTAGTTTCTTCCATTTCATGGTCAGGTTCATGGACTCTTACCATTTGAGTCAAGGGGGGGACTAACAAGGGGGGACTAATCAAGGAGGGACTAGCAAGGGGGGTCTACCTCCTGCATTGACTCACAACTGGTTGCTGCTTAGCGATGTGGGTCAAAGTTCCTCTTCCGAGATTGGCCGTGTTAACAGTGAGCGATCACCCAAAACACGTGTTGAGGCGGAGCTCTAGAGGGGCTCCGCCAATGATTCAGGTACACCCTGGGGTATACCCTAGCCCTCCTCAAACCATCGTGAAATGGAGTGATTCTCAGTATTTAGCGCCCGTTCATGCTACCGTGACAGTATCCCGCTCAACCTTTTTTTTTTTCGCGGCATGTGGTCGCATATTTCTTTGCCACTGCCGAAAAAGACCGCTGGATCTTTACGCAGTACCAATACATCTTTTGCATTAATCATTTTACACCGAACGACGCAAGATGGGTCGACCTTCATCGTTGTTGTTGTCATTTTTGTGTCTCCACATAAAAAACCGTTCCGACGTCCTCCTCAATACTTGTGGACTACCTGTTGGAAATTGTGGGAATCCCTTCATGCCGAGAGAGAGAGCCGTAAGTCGCCATTCGGCCTTTTCTTTTTTTGTATGTATGCACTTTTCTTCTTGTGAAGTTTTGACGTTGCGCTTGCCATCTTCGCTACGTAAGTGTTTGTTTGTGTCTTCAAACCTTCTCAGCCGGCCTTCACTTCTTGTTGATAAGTCTCCGTGGTAACTTCTCCGCGCATGAGTCATATATATGCAGCTATGACCTGCGCTTTGACTTTCACGATGGGTATTTTACCTCCCCGTCTTGCGTTGGTGAGTACCTGCGATATACAGAAGGATCGCTCCACGACGCAAACATCGACGTCTCCGTTTTCTTTTTGTTCCCTTCACACTCCATCCTTGCCATTGCTTTCACACCGACTTCGAACGTGGGGTGCAATTTCCTCTCTTCGTACCTTCCTCGACGGCCTTCTCCGTCGTTGTGTACATAATGTATACCTCCATGTTTCGGCTTTTCGATTCTGATAGACAAGACTACGGACTGACATGTTCCTTTCACCCCCGACGGGACCGCGCGCTCGTCGAGTGCCTAAATTCTTCATCACTTCCTTGCCTCTCCCAACACCGTCCCTTCTTCCCGCCCTTACAAATCCTCTTCCCTTCTTCTTCTTCTTTCCGTCCTCCCCGCCACTCACCACCATCCGTCCTGGATGTTGGCCCACAGCCCCATTGGGGGGCTGGGGGCCAATCCTTAACCCTAGGAAATGTTATCTGAAGAATGTGCACCGATATATTCCCTCGGTACAACAAGCGTGATCCTGGTTGAGCGGTTCTTACTGCTGGTCTGCTTCTTCTCCCGAATGGATCGGGAAAAATGCTGCAATCACATGCACACACCCAATATCACCCACCATCGTACCCCCCCCGTCATTCTCCTCGCTCAGCAACAGCAGCACGATCCAACACACTGATCCCGAAACCCTACCTTTTCAGGTATGGCCTCGAAACGCTGGTGAACGGCGCGCAGGCTGCCTAGCCCACAGCACAGTAGACTATACAGCTGTAGCCCTCCGTTCTGAGTTTGGTTGTTTCTCTCGGCGATTATTTTCCGTGAGATACGTAGATGTTTGCGCTGGTCTCGGACAGAGTATGCGACCAAGAGATGGATGATGGTGCTACAGTACTCCCGCTGATTCACTGCCCACGATGATGATCGTTGTTACCACCTAGCTGTGAAGAAGGATCGATTGTGTTTTTTCAAACGGTGCAACAAACGCTCAAATTCCCATCAATTCATGCCAATCCTGCTGTAGATTGATCACCGAGAACTGCGTTGAGTGTTGGGTGGGTGGGTGGGCACTGCTGTTTTCTCAGGTTTCCATTCTAAACAAGGCAGCAGTTCCAAGTAAAGACTTCGGACTTTTCTCATAACACGATGTTGCCTTGGAGCGTTTGACGAAATAGGGATTTCTATATTTTTTCCTGTAGGCCGATTTATCTCATCTCGTGAAATATCCGAGCACGTAACCGCGACGGTGCCTTCCCGCGACCGATGCTTTGAAACCTTATCCAAGGAATTCCAATCGAAGCGACACAGACGTCAAACGCAAGGGTTTTCCGCCTCATCACTGCTCCTCACAGGCGCCTGCCTAGAGCTCAAACCCACGTATTATTTTGCCACGACGTTCTTCACAACCGAGCAAGATACAGCCCTATGGTAGCCACGGTTGGATGCGCTACAGTAGGGCAGACAATTTGGATGCCCCGGGAGTCTCGGCAACGCTGCCGGCGAGCAAAGCGAGCACGAGTACAAATAGTATTTGGCCAAATCCAACTGCAACTCCGCGGCCAGCGTCTGGCACAACCGTTATTTTCGCATAATCAACTTCCCAGCCTGCGCATCATCGTCCACCAAACGTTTGGGGTTAACGATGATCCATTAAACACAACTAAGCCGCCGATCTGCACGCCGCGTGTGACTGCGCATTTCGCCTCCCAGCGGCCTACCTTGTCTGCCAACAATACTCAACACATACTGTAAAACCCCTTGGACACGGTTTTTCAGCGATGTGGAGCTAGAAATACAGAGTTTGTGGTAGGAGGAGACGCAAACTGCAACGCATGAAACACGGGAGTGATAAAATCCCTTGTAGGCGACGAGAACATATCTGTCGAAGCACATAATCAACTACCTTTCTTTTCCTTTGGCGGTTGTAATGTTGTTGTTGTTGTTGCCTTACCATTAAAAACCGTTCCGATCTCTCTCTACCCAGTACCTTCGTATGTCCGTACTGATCCAACACTCGACGCGGTCGATTCCCGTTGTCACAGATTAACTTACCCTAAAAAGGTACACTCAAATATACTGGCCCCGAGGGGCCCGCAAGTCAACAGAAATCAACGACAGATATTCTGGAGTTCTCCACTCCCTCTGCGCGCCATGCGAGGTACTAGGAGTCACTATCACGGGCCGGAGAGAAAGAGGTACACCCCTTTGGGTTCAATCTTGGTACTTCACAACGCAAGCAGAGAGAAGGCCACCTCGCAACGAAAAAGAGAGAAACAAAAAAGAGGTGAAGAGAAAACAGAAAAAAAAAAGGAAACAGAACGAAAAATCAATAATAAAATGAAAATAAAAAGGAAAAAGAGCGAGGACAAAAAGGGACCAGGTCGATAATGTCAAGAACTACGAGGCAGAAAATGGCGCACGGCGGAGAAACCACTAACGAACAAGCAAACACGCAAACATGGCCACCAACCAGCGATACATTGTGATGGTACGTCATCACTAGTGGGGGGCTGGTGCAATGGTCCAGCGTTGGGGGGGGGGAATTGGCTAAAATAAATTCAATCCGGCACGTATCGCGCCACTCGGTCCGTCTCGTCTCGCTTGCATTCTTCCCTCGCCGTCTCGTCGGTCTCCTGCCCCCCTCCCGCCCCATTGGTTGTTGGCTTGTGGCTTCGCTTGAGCGCTCGTTGTCGGCTGGCCTCTTCTTCCGTGCCAGGAGGTCATAAACCTCTCAGCTTCCTGCAACACCGCCGCATGCGAGCGTACTCCCCTCTCCACCCTCGCGGCTTCCGTCCACTTTAACTTCGGTACCGTGTCTTTCGGTACCGGGATTCCGAGACAACATGGATCGGTTTTCATAGATCCGTGGTTGGCCCCGATTGCCTTCAGGTCGTCGGGCACGCACTTCGGCCAGTTCTGTGCCCCCCTACGTGGCTGCTCCCCCCCCCGCCAGTTCGCCGAGCATCAGTCGTTTCGGGAGTCGCCCGTCTGGCTGCCTTGCCAATGCTCCCGCGAACAGTAGGCGTCGTTGTCGGATCGTGGCTTCAACGCTCTGGCGTTCGACCCTGTTCAGCGTCTGGGCGTAAGAGAGCTGCCGGTAGGTGTCTTTCTTGCTTGTACCCGATAACTCGAAGGAGCAGTCGGTGGCGTGTCGATTGCAGCGTCTGATAGTGGCCGCTGAGTGGTGACCATGTCATGCAGCCGTACAGCAGTGCCTTCATCGCCTCCGACTGGAGCAAGCGGATCTTGAGTCGGCACGCGCTTTCGGTCTGTAAAAGAGCTCCCGGCCATATCGCCTGAGGCACCCCCATTCTCCTCTGCTTCTGTAGTTGATCTCCCGGGTGAGGTCACCATGTTCGTTGACAAGGCCACCGATTATAGCTTTTCCTATATCCGCCGCGTTGCACCCGCCAGAGGCATGTCATGTCCACCTCGCCAGACCTACAGATTCAATCATGGTACTGTTCAGTAGTCCTTCCTGCATCTAACTTGTACATTTAGTGTCGGCTGTGCTTCACAGTCGTGACTCCGGTTTAAGAGCGTACCCTGTAAGAGGGGACTCCGATGAAAGAAAGACGAATTGGTTGTCAACCAACTCGATAGTCTACGGGGGGATTTGTTGCAGGACCAGAAGGAAAAAAACAAGGTTTATTGAAAGCAGTCGAATTGTAACGTCATCGTTAAATAGTGGAATGGGAAAATGGCCACGGAAGTACGGGGCCCCCTCCCGAGCGGGAGCACGGGAGCAGATACCACCTCGAACACTCTGTCGAAGCTAGGTGTTCGACAGAGTCTCGTGAGGACTAGTCTAGAGAGAGCAACGCAGAGACAAGGAGCGAGGTGGACACTTAAAAGGCTTTGAGTGGTTTGCCAGCTGAAAGGAGCGGACAATAGGTTTGGTCTTCTCCCGCCCACCGACCCTTTTCCTTTCGAAGGTAGGGGAGAGGAGAGGACCGTTGCAATTGTTAGGTTGTCGAAGAAAATGGCAGAGTGCCATTTTGGTGACTTGGTCATTTGAGACTACTGCGTGCAGTAAGATCAGCTCCTGCACCGAAAAAAAGTGACCTTGTTGTTGCCGCCTTCAGGAAAGGGAGAGAAGCAGTTGCCATCTCTCTCTCCTTCCTTCGACCGTAGAAAAATAACGATGAAGGCAACGAAAGGAAAACAATAAAAAGTAGAGTTATTCTTCATACAGAGATTGGATCCATTATGATGGGTTTACCTCACTGTCGAGGTGTTTGACCCCACTACCAAAGACTTGTCAGTTGGGGACTGTTGCCGGTGTGTGGCTCCGTCCGCCTTTTCACTCATAAATATTCATAGACTGGTTCGGTGTGTTGTTGATAAAATCGTTTTGGAGAAAAAAAACTGTCAGTAGTGTGGGAGATTGCCCGCATCACCATGCGATTTTTATCCTCGAAGGGCTATATATTGACGGTGCTCTCCTTCTCCTTGCCGCTACTAAGCTCAACCTCGACCCACGGCGGGCGTTAATGGTTTACATCCTGCTCGGGATTCTCTGCCTGCAACCTAGCCACGGTGGATTTCCAGCGCCTGGCGAGACCAAAAGTTATGTTGACGATCCCACGCTGTTGTCGATGGACTACGACGACTCCACCGCGGCCCTGGAACCTAGACGAGGAATGTCTTACTCGAACCCGTAGCGATGAAGCCTATGACATTGAGGGAGAGGTACCTCCCGTCGACGAGGAAGTTAGGATGAATCACGAGTTTGAAGTGCGGGAAGTATTTCCGGTCGCCGCCGTTGTCGTAGATGTCGAATCCCGCGTTGGGCCCTCGATCCCCCATGAATAGATGCAGCATGGGCGCTGTATTGAGGCCTGCACATTGCTGTCTCAGACAGATCGGACGACCACCCGTGACGTGGTCGACGAAGACATCACCCACGACATCCTTCAGGCTACGGATGTCGGCGTTGCGATGCTAAGGAGTGGCTTTGAATGTTAGCGGTGCCGAGTAGTTTGATGAGACCCAGCACCCGGCGTTTCAGCGACAAGACGGCACAGCAGTGAAGGATGGACGCGGCAGTTTAGTTCTGCAGTATATGTCACCCCGATGATAGGAATGGGTGATACACCAACATACAGCAGGTAGTATACCTCACCCCGATGAGTATACCTCACCCCGATGATACACACATCGCACATGATCACCGGCACATGGACGTACTACAGCAGTCGGGAAATATGCTAGCCAGCAACTACATGTACGTTACATCACGTGGTGCATGTATGCAAGCGTGGCAACGACCCAAGGTTTGCACACAGACATAACAGTCTTCTGCTGTACGATCGACGTGTCATCGACACGGGCTTGAAAATGTAAGTTTCATGTTGTATGCTCAGCAGTACAGAAACATGTCCAACATGGCCTCACGAGGTACATTTATACTTCGTGTGGCTACGAAGATCTACGGAGGTATAGATACGCGTGGAAAGCCCTTGGCAAATATTGGCGCACTTGTCTGTTTTCAACGTTAAATCCGTTCAGTTGCCAGCTCTTCGGCACCGGACGATCCTCAGTAGCTCCCGGGGTATGACGAGGTTGCTGGGACAGATGCTGCACTGAAGCTGTGGTCCAGGATAAGGGCAAGGCGCTCATGCAGGCTAAGCGCACGGATAGTGGGATGGGAGCGGTAATCACCCAACTCATCATCGAGGAAGACCTCTGCGTCAACGTGTGGCAACAGTAGAAAGCTGATGCTGAAGAGTTGAAAGAGGAGAACCAGCATACCCGAGCAGAGGTACTTGAAGTCGGCTATGTTCGAGCGCCGGTGGCAGCAGGGAGTAGCCGGGCAGGAGGAGAACGCACATGTAGTGGTCCGGCCGACGGTTTGAATTTGCGGTCCCCCCCACTGCAATACGCAAGAGGAATACGGAAAAGCGCACGTAAACGTCATTACGCATCACACCAAACATGGAACGGCCGCAACGGGCCAAAACGCCAACAGACAGCAAGCAGAGCCGCATTTGGTTCAGAGCACACCGCAACCGATACCTCACTGCCGAGGCCACCTATCAACCCAGACCGGCCAGGATGTGTTCCCTGTTTCTTGCTCTGTTGGAGAAGATTTTCTCAGAAGCTCGTACTATCAATCGACGGAGAGAGGCATGCGCGTGTTGTTCGGGTCTTCTTCGAACTGAAATTGTTTTCTGCTTCACTCGAAAATAGACGGATGTGTTGAAGGCCTGAAAACAAATTTTGACAAGGTTGTGCACACGCAGACGGCGATTTCGAATGATTGGATCAACGAGCCGCTGAGAAACTCTACTCCGACAGAAGGCAACGAACAGAGAGAACATCCTGGTCGGTCTAGCGTCTATCGGTGGCCTAGGAAGAGGGAGATCAGTTACGGTGCCTTTATGTTTGATGTGATCCGAAATGACGTTTTTACGCACGCGTGCCGAACGACCTTTCAACCAACGTGCAGAACAGCAAACCTTTCAGCGTAGAGTTTTTCGGAGCCCTTGACGGGATCGAAACGTCAAGAACGCAGGTCGCAGTCGGGCACGAACGTCCCCGCCCTAAACACAGGCATGCGTGTTTTTGTTGTTTTTTCTCCGGTGCTGGGTGCTCAGCAGCTGCTACTGCTCCTGCACGACACACATTACACAGAGACAGGGAACTAACATGGACAACCGTGGTGGGAGACGTACACATCTCCGGAAAAGCGAGGCGGGTTTATACTGCTGAGAGCTATCGGTGGAAGTGAGAGGAGAGAAGAGCGTTTTGGTTGTGTTTTTGTGTGTGTGTTTGACGAGCAGCACCGTTTTTTGTCATCAACGGGAGAGAGGACAGAGGCACACCAGAGTGGACAGAGACACAATGATCCGCTGCTAGTCGCTACCATTGACAACGCATGTTCAGCAGTTCAGCTCTCCATACTTGTGTGCGAGGCCTTAGGGTACCGCCTGTGCCTTCCTTGATAGTCGGTCACCCATCATTACTCGAACAACACTCGAAACCAGAGAAACTGAGGGAACATAACTTTCTACAGCTAGCCGATGAAAACACTCCCGCGTACTGATGAAACACCCCCCCCTTGTCTGTAAATGACGCCTTCCCACCTCAACACTGTTGCTGTGTGATGGTAGAATCGAGCCAAAGGTATTCCACCTCTCCATCTAGTATCTGGATGCAGGAGTGTAGCTTAGCCCCCTCCATAACGCTCCCTCACGAGGTTTCAGATCGTGGCCTTCTGAATATTTTTTTGTGTTTATCCGCACGGATACCGGTATATTTCAATTGGTGAGCTGGTGCGCGGTCGATGCGTATAGAGGTAGGGACCTTAGCTCAAAGTCAAGCGCGGCCCTGCGGCATCACAGCGACGCATGGGAGCGAAATGACGGGCTTAGGCATACTCTCAGATCGACACGATAGCGTCACATCGCGTGTGCTTTACTTCAGAGACCCTACGGCGCAGCAGCAGCGAACAATGTAATGGTGCGTAGTGTTTTATTCAAAGTGCCTGTGTCTCTGGTTATTCGCGATCTCCCCATCGTACGAGGGTATCTTGCTTAGCGTGCCTCGATATATGAAGGTTGTAAAAAAGCGTACCGCAGGTTCTCACTCAGAAGCTGCTCGCTCGGAAGCAAGACGACCTGTTCATACGAGAGTGGAACACTGCCGAATCATGTTACGCCGCCCGCCGACTCTCGGAACGTTGAGATACTATGGTTCAGGATCCACCCCCCTCCTAATGCGGTGGGCGGTCATAAGAAAACCGGTGGGGGTGAGGGTTCGGGAGGAAGTGAAGTATTACACGAACAAAGGAGATAACCGCACTACAGTATAATAGTCTTTAAATATAGTCTAGGTGGCAACCAAAGTAAAACCTTTGTACTAAAGACGTGAAACCAAGAGTTACAACCGTTTGCTTGCAGAAGGCGGAGTGCCTCTCTCTGTCTTGCTCTTTTAGTAATACAGGGTGACGTCACACGCGTGGCCGCTTGCCCTTTTTTTGTCTGCTTAGGCAATGTTCGGTCAGACGTGCAGGCACTCATGCGTCGCCCGTGCGGTTCCACCAAACTGTGCTGCCCAACAACCCTCTTTCTAATCGTGAGCCGTCGAACTAGATCTCCATTGCAACCTTGCTACAAGTTGACTCGTTTGTCTGTCGCCCGTATTCCGCGGCGCCGCAGGCGCACGCCTTACCTCGACCACCCCCGCGTGACACACTCGCAAAAACTGATCCTCTGAAGAAATCCAAAGGGGGGTTGGTGAAGAATGTAGTTCGTCGCTTCTGCTGTCGAGCGGGATAGGCAAGCATGGCAGGATGATCAGTGAGCCAGCTCTACAGCTAATGCATCCAGAGCGGCCCAACCAGTGAGCATGCACGGGTACCTAGCTTGGTGGCTACTGTGGTAAGCTTTTGAACACACGCCACATCGATCACCCACTCACGCTCAGATGACGCGTTCGCCAGCAGGAAGTACTCCGCTCGGATTCGAGCATCGGAACAATTTTGTCACGGCAATGGTGTGGGTATTGCCGTGTCAATCGTAACGTTTCAGTTTCCTGATAGTCGCCATGTAGGATATTTTCCCAACGAGTTTATCTTCGCTGCGACCACAATATGTCGACACCTACTGTTGGTCGGCAGCATCATGTGACGGATGCACAACACGCGCACGGTTGTTGGCATCGCATTGATTGAAGTATGCTTCGTCGTCGAAAAAGGAGGTATCTCATCCAGTCATGGTCGTCGATATCCGGGCGATCGTCTACTGTTGTGTACCCCAATTATCGTTTCTAGCCCCTTCGGATCCCATGCTGAAACACATGTAATGTGTCATGACCCGACAACCATTCTGCGGAAAACACATGTCACATGACAAGACGACCATTCTACGGGAATACATGTCACATGGTAAGATATCATTGTAACTGGCTGACTCCAGGGCCAGCTCTCGATCACAAAAACAATGAAAACAACATCTACTGTTGCGGGGCCCTAATAGTCAACCGGCTCTCTTGGGGTCCCCCCAAAAACTATTCTGACCGTTTGCTGACAATCACGTACGGGAACGTGTCACACAGCAGCATGTGGTGTCTGCTTTACTGCAAACTGCACGTGTTTGCTAGCTACTGCCATTTTGATATCTTGCGCACGCCGTACACCTCTGTTGTTGCGTGAGACGGAATGCAACGGCCTTGGGCTGCCCCCCACCGCCAAACCCTTAGACCACCGAACATATACCCTCACACTCGACCATTGGTCGTGATCGGATGAGTGTGGTGACGTATTGTAGACAAACAGGCGGTCCCTTGAGCAGCGCACGATTTCCGCACACAGAGCGGCAACCCACGGTTGGATGTGTCCGCTGTACAGCACACACTCTCATCTTTTGTGGCGTTGGTTCGCGGCAGATCAGTGTTGACCTTAGCTCAAGCATGTCTCACGTATGTGGCGGTTCACACGTTAGGTCACGCGTTGGCGAGCTCACGAGTATGGCCCTTGGTCAATCCGTAGCACGTGCATGACAGCCGCGTGTGCACACCAGCACCGAAGCACAGGAGGAGCACAGACAGAGTTGGCAGCACTGAGAACTGCTGTTGTCTCCGCAATGTAAACAGCAGCGAATACCCTCAACACGTCTTGAATGTATGGGTTCTGCATGTGGTCACCACATGATTCCAGGATGTCGTTAACCCACCCATACAATGTGTACGGCAGGCCGTCAAGCCGTGAAGCAATATACTCATCGAAGCAATATAGTACGGAAAAAAATAAAAAAAAGATGGCTCGATTTTTGAACTTCTACAGCAGTATGGACCAGACGCCGACTGTACATAAAAGTCGTACGAGTGTCGACTTAGTTGTGCTGTCACAGCATATTTCACGCACTTCTGCCAGTGCTGGTTTGTTGATTGGAGTCTTGTAGGTCGAGATACAGCCGTGAGATTCTCGGGTTGTGGAGGCAAAAAAGTGAACCAGAGAAAAAAAATGGCATGCATAGCTCGATTACTGCTGTGTTTTTGCTACAGCAGTATGGACTAGACGCCGAACGACGTCCGCGTACTACCGCAACGACCTATACTTCTCGTCACGGCGAACCATAGTACAATGCCGTGCAAACATCCGTTCGTGTGTCGTGCGGCTGCCACATGTGTTGACGGCAGGTACACGTAGAACTCTCGCCATGTTGTCGTTCACGCGCAGGAGGACCCCTCGGTGATCTTCCACATGGTGCTACAACGATAGCAGTACTACTGTACATATATGTCGTAGGAGAGTGGAGTTGTGCTGTACGGCATCTTCCACGCACTCTGCTACCGGTGCTTGTATCGATTGGAGTCTTGTAGGCCGAAATACAAGAGTGGGTTGGGCTCCCAGGTTGTAGAAGCAACTTGCCTGCAGCAACAGAGAAGAAGGCGGTGTTCTATGTCCTACGGTATCCCGCTCAACTTGCTTTTTTTTTCCGACGTGTGGTTGCATATTTCTTCGCCACTGCCGAAAAAGACCGCTGGATCTTTACGCCGTCCATCTTTCGCATTTATCATTTAACACCGAACGACGCAGGACGGGTCGCGACCTTCATCATTGTTGTTGTTGTTGTCTTCACATCGAAAACCGTTCCGATCTCTCTCTACCCAGTACCTTTATATGTCCGTACTTACTTGTGGATGATCTGTTGGAAATGTGGGAATCCCTACATTCCGAGAGAGCCATAGGTTGGCATTCGGCCTTGTGAAGTTTTGACGTTGCGCTTGCCATCGTCGCTGAAGTATTTGTGTCTTCAAACCTTCTCAGCCGGCCTTCAAACTTCTTGTTGATAAGTCTCCGTGGTAATTTCTCCGCGCATGAGTCATATATATGCGGTTATGACCTGCGCTTTGACTTTCACTGGTGGGTATTTTACCTCCCCGTCTTGCATTGGTGATTACCTGTGTTATACTGTTGTATTCTTGTCCCTTACCTAGATCATCCAATGTAAGTACTGGATTGGGTTGGGTGAGGCCTCCTGCACCGGCCTGTGGTCCCGCCCATTACTTTTCTGTTGATTGTCTGATCTACCATATATTGCTTTGACCACACAAGCCTTTAAGGTAGGTCTCTCCCCACCCAAACTTTCTTATTTCCGCGGCACGCACACGTAGAAAATCGACTGTATGCGTGGTCGGCCGACAATCGGCAACGTGTTTTAGTCAGGGTAGTACTCGCTACGGGTCGTCTTGGAACCCGCCGTTCCTACACTAGCAGGCGCCAAGTGCGACGCTATCGGTACGCCGCCCGGCAAGTTTTCATGATAACAGCGATTGCAGGTCCATCCAGCAACTGTGCCACATATCCCCCGTCCCGAGAGGAAGGCATCGTGTAGCAGTGTGACAGCCCGTAACGTCCGCGCCCGCAACCACGGCGTCTACGGAGTCATCGGGGGTCTTACCAAACTGGAAATTGAAGATAAGATCCCCCCCCGCTGGCAGTCGCAGAATCTGCGATCCTATCGTGGAGGAGAGGTCGTCGTGGCCGCGAACGCCAGCGAGAACAAAGCGACGTCCCTGGCATGCTCAATGCGTACCACCAAAGGCGACTCAGTTTGTGCCCGGAAGCGCATGTCCTTCAACAAATCGAAGAGAACATGCGGCAACATAGCCTCTGCGTGGTTGACAAAGCTTCTGCTCCTTCCTCGTAAACATGACGTAGGGGTCTACGAGAGGACTACGAGACGGGTCGCCCGACCGCGTAACAGGGTCCCAGCTGCCGTCTTGCCCAAACTGCTTTTGGATCGCCATCTTCGACTTAGACACGATCCCTTTCTGCATCGACGCGGCTGTGTACTGTTAGCCCATTGCGAAACTAGAAGGCATACGCCAAAGCATGGCTCTGTCGTGCACCCACTTGGTGCCTCTACGTTATGTGCCCAAGAATCAGAGGCATTCGAACGCGTCTTGGTCCGAGGCCTGCGTTCAGCAACAACGTTGTTCGGGCGCCGAAGCCATGAGAGGAACGGCGACCAGCCGCACATTCTCCAAGAGAGTAAGCGTTCCACCTTGCTCAGTGTCTTGCCTGGGAGTGAGCGATAGCGAGCGACTAAGAGAGAAAGGAAGGATAAGGAAGGAAACAGACTGAAGGAGCGAAGCGGCTCCAAGCTGCACACAGTGGTCGGACTAGCTCCACACCAAACCCGCGTCAGAAAAAGTCACATCTCGTCACAGCTCCCCCCGAAGTTGACAAAACGCCACCCCAGCCTAGGGAAGACGCGTCCGATGATGCGCCAAGTTTGACGATGAGGGTGGCTTGCTCGCTGTCAGGGCCTTTCGTGCGAGGAAACCGTCAAAGAAAGCCGCTTTTTGGAACTCGTCCCGCAGATGCGTTAGCGTTACATGCCAGATCGACCCGACTTTGGATGGTTTTTACCATCTGAGAAGGACGGCGACCTCGCATGCGTCCAAAGTGACGCCTGTCGGATCCCCACAGTTATGGTCATTCACGTGCCCGCAACGCGTTGCGGCGTTCGACAAGCATCCATCGGCGAGCGCAGTTCGTAGTATGGCACGTGGCTTGTCCAGCTTCTTCTAGAGAATCCGGAACGTCATCGTGTCCGAATCGCAGATGATATCGAAGCATTGAAAGGCCGTGACTGGCCCAAACCTAGCACTTCTTGAATGACAGGAACTGTCGAGATCCCCCCCCCCCCCCG
>FN648762.1:0-12983 GCA_000310025.1 Ectocarpus siliculosus | reverse complement strand
AGGAAGGGAATTGTGGAGTTCCCCCCCCCCCCCCAAGGGTTTAATGATTAGGGCATCCAGGATTTGGGGTCCCCCCCCCCCCCCCCCCCTTTTTTTTTTTTTTTTAAGAGGAAACCAGGGCGCTGAGAACTGACAGCACGGGTTCCCGTCAACATAGAAAGGCACACAGCATTTTATATATATTTCCTTTTCGGGGCCCAATTGGTATGGCCGCGTGTGAAGTTACGTTACAAAGCAATCCTCGATTCGATGCTGTGTATCCAGGCGTACCGTCGAGAAAACATGACAGGGCACGGACCAACTAACACAACGTCTCGCCGGGCTTTTCCAAGTGTAAGTCTACCTACTCACAGACGGGATTGCTAGCTACGGCGGAGTTGGTGTGCTTGTGGGTTGGTGTTAGTTGGGCGTGCACCACGAGGTACGTCAGTACGCGTGAGGCACGGGAACTAATTCGGCATGTGACCATGTGGTGTTTACACAAAATACATGAAACAACCCGGACGATCACTATTATTTTGTGGTTGTGTGGTGTGCACGTTGGTGGCGTGTTTACACAAAATACATGAAACAACCCGGACGATCACTATTATTTTGTGGTTGTGTGGTGTGCACGTTGGTGGCGCAACCCCAAGGGAAAAAGGCACCACCGAACGGCATGTATTTGTGTGGTGTGCACGTTTGACACGCAATCCCAAAGGAAAAAGGCACCACCAAACGGCCATATGTGGCCTATGTATGAGGCACAAGCTACATGAGATACAAGACAGCCAGTGACGGGCGCCCAGATATTCCCTAGTTGGGAGGGATACCTCGAACGCGGTCGCATGCGATGCGGGTGAGGTGAGGTGATATGTATATTTTCCGCCATTACGGCAAAGGGATGACGTAATTGTAATGGCGTAGTGGTACAACGGCGTGTACAGCCAATGAGACGTAGCGGCAGGAGGCCGGCAGCGGCGCGCCGCGACGACACCAATTCATCACAGCGCCAACAGCTGTGAGACGACGAATAACCACATCAGCGCGGGGAAATGCAGCAGTAACCTCGTGAGTACAACTGTATGTGCAATAGATGCATAACCGTGTGTAACAGCCACCAAGGGGGAGACTGTAACCAAGGAAACCACGCCAGCGTGTGGTTCTACGGCGTTTTCCGACATGAACGTTCGAACGGCGTGTACCAGCCAACACAACGCAAACCTTCTGCGGGGAAATATGAGCGTGTCTTGTGTGCAAGCATTTCGTCATGAGGCCAACTGCTTTCGCAATAATAGCTGGACAACGGTGTAGCAGTCAACCAATGTAGCGGTGAGGAAGCTGACAATCACATCAGCGGTGTACAGCAGTAACAAACACCAAACAAATCTACCGACGGTCGCAAGCATAGCGGCGTATGCTATAGGCAGGGTCTGCTGCGGGGCAAAACATCAGCGTGTCTTGCAGGGATCTCGTCGTGAGGCAACTGCTTGTGCAGTGATAGCTATGCAACGGCGTGTAACAGCCAACAATTGTGGCGGTGAGTGCCTGTGTGCAGTGTGCAGAGGTTTCGTCATGAAGAAATTGCGTGTACAAAACTAGCTAGGCAACGGAGCGGTGAGGCATGACAACCTCACCGGGACATCAATTACCAACACCAATAATCCAAGGGTGTGTTTGGTAATTACTAAACGCCGTTCTCAGAGTATTTTGAGTAAGTATACTCAAACTCGGTTGGCGAGTACGGCTTAATAGGTTTGAAATCATGTTATATACTCACAGAAATATACTCACAGGATTGTCGTCGTGACGTGATACATTTCTTGATATTAGTATGGAAAAAAATAAAAAAAATGACTCGATTTTTGTATTTTTACAGCAATATGGACCAGACGCCGACTGTACATAGAAGTCGTACGAGTGTCGACTTAGTTGTGCTGTCACAGCATCTTCCACGCACTTCTGCCAGTCCTGGTTTGTTGATTGGAGTCTCGTAGGTCGATATACAGCAGTAGGATTCTCGGGTTGTGGAGGCAAATGTGACCCAGAGCAAAAACTTGCATGCATAGCTCGATTACTGCTGTGTTTTTGCTACAGCAGTATGGACTAGACGCCGAACGACTTCCGCGTACTACGGCAACGACCTAACTGGATGGGATACTTCCTGCCACGGCGAACCATAGTACAATGCGATGCAAACATCCGTTCGTGTGTCGCGCGGCTGCCACATTTGTCGACGACAGGTTCACGTAAAGCTCTCGCCATGTTGTCGTTACCGCGCAGGAGGACCCCTCGGAGATCTTCCACATGGTGCTACAACGACAGCAGTACTACTGTACATATATGTCGTAGGAGAGTGGAGTTGTGCTGTCACGGCATCTCCCACGCACTCTCCTACCGGTGCTTGCGTCGATTGGAGTCTTGTAGACCGAAATACAAGAGTGGGTTGGGCTCCCGGGTTATGGAAGCAAACCTGCCTGCAACAACAGAGAAGAAGGCGGTGTTTTATGTCCTATGGTATCCCGCTCTACTTTTTTTTTTTTTGCGACGTGTGGTTGCATATATTTCTTTGCCACTTCCGAAAAATACCGCTGGATCTTTAAGCAGTCCATCTTTAGCATTTATCATTTTACACCGAACGACGCAGGACGGGTCGACCTTCATCATTGTTGTTATTTTTGTGTCTTCACATTAAAAACCGTTCCGATCTCTCTCCACCTAGCACCTTCATATGTCCTTACGTGTGGACTACCTGTTGGAAATTGTGGGAACCCCTTCATTACGAGAGAGCCATAGGTCGGCATAAGGCATTTTCCTTTTTTGTACAAGTATGCACTTTTTTCTCTTTGTGAATTTTTCACGTTGCGCTTGCCATCGTCGCTTAAGTATTTGTGTCTTCAATCCTTCTCAGCCGGCCTTCAAACTTCTTGTTGATAAATCTCCGTGGTAACTTCTCCGCGCATGAGTCATATATATGCGGTTATGACCTGCGGTTTGACTTTCACGATGGTCCCCGTCTTGCATTGGTGAGTACCTGCGTTATACGGAAGGATCGTTCCACGACGCAAACAAACGTCGACGTCTCCTTTCTCTTTTTTTTTGTTCCCTTCGCACTCCTTCCTTGCCGCGGTTTTCACACCGACTTCGAACTTCGAACGTGGGGTGCAATTTCCTCTCTTCGTACCTTCCTCGTCGGCCTCCTCCATCGTTATGTACATAATGTATACCTCGATGTTTCAGCTTTTCGAGTCCGATAGACAAGACTACGGACTGACATGTCCCTTTGCACCCCCGACGGGACCGCGCGCTCGTCGAGTGCCGAAATTCTTCACCACTTCCTCGCCTCTCCCAACTCCGTCCCTTCTTCCCGCCCCTACAAATCCTCTCCCCTTCTTCTCCTTATTTCCTTCCTCCCGGACACTCACCACTATCCGTCCTGGACGCTGGCCCCCGGCCCCATTGGGGGACGGGGGGTCAATCCAGTACTTACTACAGTACGTAATGCGCTGGCTTTAGTCTAGTATAAGTTGAGTATTTGTGAAACACTTACTCAGGGATTTTTTCAAGGTTGAGTAATAATACTCGAGTAGCCGAGTACGCATGATGATTAGATTTTGAAGTACTTACTAAATCATCTGAATATCAATGAGCATTTTGAAATACTTACTCAAAGGCTTTAGTATTTTGTTGAGTATTTTGGAAAAACTCAACGGATCAAGTTGAACGGATGAGTAAAATTCTTTCCTAAACACACCCTGGCAGAGAATCCACAAACCCATAAGCAGAGCACCCTTGCAATATCTAGAGGGATGCGGTAAGACCCAAGAAACTGTCTGTGGGATAATAATAGCGGCACCCGGCATACATATATATAGCAGCCAACAGACAAACCCATCATGTGTATGTGAGTGTGCAGCGGGCGTCATGTGAAATAACCGCACCGCCGTAACGGTAGTCACAGAAAAAAAAAACGGTGCGTGTGTTCCGCAGCTACCACCGTAGAGGGCGGAATCATGGACGGGCAACGTACATTACATATGTATGCGGTAACCAAGTAATCATTCGAGCAGTCCACACCGTGTGTGCCACAGCGGTGCAAGCTTGTGTAACAAGCAGCGGCGTGTGTGTGCACAAGCGTGCAATTGGAACAAAAAAAAATGTGTGTGTGTATGCAGTAGCGTGCAAGTGCAACGAGGCGGTTGACGGATTTTGAATCTGACTACAAATAAATGAGGTATGGCATACACGTACTTCCATGATGTGGACCGGGCAACAGCGGCAGGCCTTCATCAACAGAGTGTCAGCTAAATACGTGAAACACCAAATAGCCAGGTTGGTTGTTGTGGACACACCCGTGTAACAGTTGGTTGCCGACAAGAACCGTCTGTTGTTGGTTATTTTTTTATTTATTTTTTTTAATATGACACAACGAATCCATCTCTATCATAGAAACAAGTCGGAGACAGATCAGCAATGAATTCATAGCGTCAGAAAGTACCTGTATGTCTACGGTTTCCCAGACAGCATATAGGGACATCTCCCCTGTGGGTAATAGGCTCAACACGACAGTTTGGTACCTGTTTTGTGTGTCTCATATATGTTATGTTGGGAAGGTGCATCGGAAATGTGTTAGGTACTGGTCGGTCGGGCGTTTTGTGTGTGGCACCCTTTTATTTTGTTGTTGCCAAGAAGCAATCAGTCACCTGTGCCACAGAAAACATGAGACCGTACATATATATGCATAGTCTAAGTGTCCGCAGAATACATGTAGTAGATGTATCCGTGCCAAAGAGGACTGCGGAACATCTTCCGACATCCATACGGTACACATGCCCGCCGACATCGCTGCGAAACGTATGGTACGACCAGACCCCCCTCGTAGTCTTCTAAAGAGAAGCGCGCATAGCTGCACAGCCATCAAGACGTAAGAGTCAGGGTGCTGACCACACCATCAGCGCGTGTGCACCAGCGACCAGCAGTCGACCCGTCCAAATCGAACAAAACAGTCGTGTAAACAACAGCAAATGAACCCTGTACAACAGCAAGGTGAAACTGTTGTATCGATAACAACCAAGGGCAAAGGCAACGAAAAAAGACAGTCGTGAGCACGGTGAGGACACGGCGTGTGCAAGAGGGATCGGAGAGCGCCACAACGGTTTGCAATAGTTTGCAACATCCAACGAGACGTAACTAACTGTGAAGCGTCTGACAGCAACATCGGCGTCTTATGTGCAACAACAGCTGTACCGTATCAGTGCAAAACGAACAAGACCGTCATCAGAGAACAAGCTGTCTGTGTCCGGCGACCCGCAGTCAAACGAATTTATTGTGTTGATTGCGCGACCTTCATGGGAGAACGTCAACACAACGAACGGTGCGGGCACCGAATTGTATAAAACGAGAGTGTAGCTGAAGCAATAACCACACAACAACAAGGAGGCACTCCTTCGTGGTGCGACCCCAGGCCGCCTCATCAGTGTGTATGGTAGACGTACATGTGTGAGACCAAGCAGCCATGTACGCCCCAGAGTTGTGGACAAACCGAACAACGAGGAGGTGTTCCACGGGACATTCGTGCGTGTGTCAACAGTGCTGCATCGTTCGCAACGGAACCATACAGCAGTGCCATCGGACACACGACGCGCGTGCATGTCTCCGCGCGGACAGACAGCCTAGCCCGGGCATGACACGTCAACTTGGAGTACGACGTCATACCCCGAAGAAAACTCGCACGCGAACCAACGGGTGCAGATGTCGGCAAGAAACATTCGTGTGTCTGCATTTTTGTTTTTTTTTCTAGAACTACTAGCAAGCCATTATGTTCCGCAGAAATCAATGATGCATGTCCGCACATAAGACCACCATGGTTGCAGTGTCCACGTCAAGAATACCGCCAAACACCATCCTGCACGCGGCACCCGGACGGACACCGATATGGCGGTGCAGACAAGACGGTTAGACTGTAGTGTGGCGAGACCTACCAGCGTAGTCTATATATTTCGAAGGGCGTGGAGGAGGAAAACTCGCACCACAGAGATTGGCACACAGCTTGTACATGTGTTTTGTTTTTTTTCATTCCATTGGCACGAAGCGGGCATCGCACCTCTGGTTTGTTGTGTGCCCAGTGAGCAGCGCTGTTGGAAGAGGCGGCACTCAGATGTGGGCACCCCCCCCAAACGCATTAGCACGTCCTCTAACAACGAGCCCTGATCGCTCAACTCATGTGGTTCCGGTCAAAGACCCCCCCAAGGTTCAACGTGCCCCCCCCCCGTGCCCGGCACCAGCGCGGTGTAGCACGGCGAAGCAAAGGCCGCGATGGTCGCGTCCACGAACGTGGCCGTCTAGCGGTCAGGTTGAGGAGTGGAGGTAAAAGCGGGCCTACCGGTGAGCTCGCAGTCGCTGTGGGGCCGAGGGAGCCACCGCCAAGCAGTCGCCGAAGCCGCCGCGGCGGAACGCCGCTTGTTGCGAGGCGGCCTGTTACTCTCTCAAGTATTTCCTGTCTCCTCGATAGCTGCAGCGTATTTCGGGAGAGAGAAGGGGGAGTGAACAAGGTAGACTCATTTTCTGACTCTTCTCAATTTTGTTCCGAAATCCGGATTCGTCTCAAATCCGAGATTACGGAAGGATCGTTCCACGACGCACACAAACGTCGACGTCTCCTTTTTTTTTTTTTATCCCCTTCGCACTCCTTCCTTGCGGCGGTTTTCACACCGACTTCGAACGTGGGGTGCACTTTCCCCTCTCTATACCTTCTCATTGTTATGTACATAATGTATTTCTCGATTGTTTGGCTTTTCGAGTCCGATAGACAAGACTACGGACTGACGTGTCCCTTTTACCCCCGACGGGACCGCGCGCTCGTCGAGGGCCGAAATTCTTCACAAATTCCTTGCCTCTCCCAACACCGTCCCTTCTTCCCCCCCCTTGAAATCCTCTCCCCTTCTTCTTCTTCTTCCCTTCCTCCCGGACACTCACTACCATCCGTCCTGGATGTTGGCCCCCAGCCCCGTTGGCGGGTGGGGGGCCAATACTTAACCCTAGTACTGTAATCATGCTTGCCTTGCCCCACTCAGACATAGAATGCAGTTAACTTTGCCCTGGCCTGCATCATAAATGTCGCGGTTTGTGCGCTTTTTACCTTTCCTGTAGGGCCTCAATGGGCGGGAGAGACTTTAGTCGCCTCCATAAAGTGTGTAGACGCATAGTGTTGGGCTTAACTTGAAAAGAGGTATCAAAGCGTTTGCATGCAAACTGACGTCAGGACGTCCGCTTTTCACACTGTGATTGACTCGCGTTTTCTCTCCTTTTGGGTCGTTTTGGGTTGGGTTGTACCCTTGGGCGTCAAAAGCTTTTTTCGTGCGTACAATATCCTCCATCGTTGAACTCGATGGCTTGCCACAGCAGAGAGTTCCTTGACAATCTTCGGCTTCGCCGCTCCCTGAGTGAAGCAGTCTTTATCGTCGTGAGAAGTAGTCTTCGGCATGGTGTACCCTTTTCCCGAACCTCCTCGTCACCCAGGCTTCCCTTTAGCCGCAGGATCGTTGTTAGTCCTGAGGATAGCACATCATCTCTCGTAGTGCCCAGGTAGGCCGCAGTTGTGGCACTGCTCGTTTCAGCTTGGACGCCTCAACATCGCCTCTCCACGCCCAGCGATTATGCCTGTATTGTAGCGATAAAGGTCGTCCAAATATCGAAGTTTGAATCCTTCCCGGTCATCAGCCCCTCGTGGATGTCCAGTTGTCCTGGCCTCGTCCCGAAGACATGCTGGTGGTCGCTAGTGCCTCCTGCGTGGCGCGGAAGGTCTCGTCGGTGATAATCAATTACTTGGCCTCGAGCTGTTGCAGTACCGCCTGTCCCTTGTGTCTTGTGCCGTGGATGCCTTCCGCGTACTTTGTCACCAGCAGCGCCGTCGGTTTCTCCGTGAGGTGGCAGATAGTGCCATACAAGTCCTGGTTGGTTTTGCCGTACTCAGACTACAACCCAGTAGAAACGGTGTCTCCTTCCGTCGCGGTATTCGCCTCGACCGTCGTGCCGTTCTTGTCCCTCAATGATCTCGAGCATGTTCAGGCGTTTGATGCTGACGACAACATACTCTGAACTTCTTCACTCAACCCTCGAGTGTCTCAATGCTCTCAAGCTGTTGATGATGTCGGTTTTGCGATTGTCTTCAATGTTTCCGCAGCACAGAGTCCTCGAACAGCACAGTGAAACTGGTTCTAATTTTACGCGAAGTTTCGCCTCGAGGAACGATTAGCCAAACAAATGGTTCTCCTCCAAACCGTTCAGTTCGTTGCAGCAGGTCCAGATGTAGATGATTGCGACCGCTCTGTGTGTTGAACGTGTGTCGACCTTGTAGTCTTGAATCTTGGAAGGATTCTCGAAGATCAGGGTATACAGCATGAGTAGCGGTGTCCATGACATACCCGCTTGGTGATGAGCTTGCAGCGGTAGCTCATCCGGCTTGATCGCTTTGGAAACTTCACCGCAGATAGTCGCTGGGAAGCAAGATAACGGACTGTGCGAGAGGTGGAACACTGCTAAGAGATACAATGTGTCGTGGAGACTTGACACAACCAAGACATGAAACGTCTTTGACCAGGCTGGCCCTGCTACCCCCAAATATGTCCAGTTAAAACGCTCATCATACACAATTGATGAGGCGAAACCTGCCGCCCCAAAGAACCCACACGAAACGTTCATCACGCATGTTGCCGGGGAGAGAATGTTTTTCTTACCACGACCGTCCGGAAGACTGACACTGCAAAACCTTGGCAGTCTCTGCCTTGCACTATGTCGCACTATTCCCCGATATAACGGCACCCTGAATTGTGGAAATCTTAAGCTTTAGCTCCAGCGTCTGAAAACCAATGTCCGTGGAGTTTTGATTCGATTCGAAATACTAAATCTCGAGCTACACTGCGAACCTTGTGGAGTCTCGAGTATGGTTCGGTGGGGAATCGCAGATCCTGTAGCCGACAAGGGTCGGACGGGGGTGGCCACCCGAATGAGGCGGTTGAACAGACAAAGTGGGTTCGTCGGGTGCACCACAAATATGTTTTTTTTCGTATTGCTGACGGCGCGGGGCTTCCCATCGTTGATGTTTTGTGTCCCTCAGACGGCTGTTGTGATGCACCACAGCGGGCATCTCGGAGGCATATTGTTTCCCTGTCTGTTAGTGTTGGAGCCACACCCGTATGCGTCACTCATTCGCTAGCGTGCGTGGACAGCAAGACCCATCCTTGGTCTCGTTCGAGAGCACGACGCATGTTCAAGAAAAACATCTGAGAGCTTTTTTGTGTCTCTTCCATGCGCTGTTTTTTCTCTCGTTTTTTTGTGGACTTAGCATATTTGCTTTGAGCAGTGTTCCCGGACCACGTATCCGGCAGGTTTTTCAGACCGAATGTCAACTGCCGCGATCCTACCCCCGGTCTTGCTGTAGTACATGGTTCCGTGGTGTGCATCTACGCGGCAACACACGTCTACATCGAACTATGACGAGGACGTTCAAGTTGACTTTGTTGCAACTCCGTATCCATTCTCTCAAACAAGAAAGTTAATTTTGTCCGTGTGTGCCGTGAATGCGAGTGAGCCGCAGGCCAGCAACTGATGCTTTCCATGTCACACAAGAGTGCAGTTAACTAGGCAACCTCCACCGCGGAAAAAACGCTCACTACATCAATCTCCTTTCACCCCTCTTTCCGACCCTTCCCTTTCCGACTGGGGTACAGCAGTGGACGATTACAATTTACGCACTACTCAATAGTATGGCCAACTCTTTGGTAACTCTATTGAGAGTATAGAGACTACCTCGAGGAGCATAACCCGAACCGAAGGCGTTGATGTCGGGCAAAGAACTTCCCCTCTGTGTGTGTGAAAATATGCTGCTGCATCGCGAACTCTCTCCCATCATTGCTCTCTCCCCTATTCCCAAGTCTTGTATTTCGTCTATCGTAGCAACTTTCGTCCCTGTCGGTCCCTCTCCGCATATATATTTCAGTGTGTTGTGGTCCTATGCCGCCCCCCCCAACTAAAATCCATTTCGCTTTCATTGGACGGGTATATATCCTTCTTTGCACAGGTGGCAGACTCCACAAGGCAAAATCGTCGTCCTTCCACATATCCTTGCAACACCCCTTCCACATACACCAGTACGCCATCCGAGACAACATCCAAAATGTGGGGGTTATCGTTGATGAGCATTAATACCAACCCCCGCCAACGGCCTTAATTCACGTAAGACGACGCTTTGTTTGTTTAGTTGTTTGTGGGGTTTTGTTTCCTTGTTATATCCTGTCACTCATCTGGTCGAGACCACAAACAGGTGTTTCACCCTCTCCATCCATTCGTTCATAGACGCACCGCTTACGCACGGCACATCCCTAGCCCAACGTGTAGGCCAGGATCATCATGGCTGAGATTTTTCATCTTTTCTTTCGCTCAAAATTATGTCGTTCGTGGTCTCCACGTGCTTTCTTGTACTGCAATTATCAGCTACTGCATCCATGTGCTTCACATAATAAAACCGTTCGACCATTCCGATGTCTCTACCCAGTATTTGGGTACAAGAACAAACAAGAGAGCGGCTTTTAGTAGTGGTGGTTTTTTGGGTGAGCTGATCGTTTAGAGAGAGGTTACTACACCCGTTCCCCAGGCTCCCATTACTGTTACCGTTCAATACAAGAACAGATTTTTCCCATGTTCGGCCGGGGCAAAACACAAATTATACGTCCTCGCCCCCCCCCCCCCTCGCGTCAATCTCCCGTGCGTCTCATCTTTTGGGAAGAGAAAACCTTGGCTGGGGTCCGCTCGCATGCAAGAAATTTGTAGAGCGCGCTCTGGAAAAAGCTAGGCTGGGGTTCGCTCGCATGCAACGAAATAGTAGAGCGCGCTCTGGATAATCCCATGTAGGAACATTTGACTGGGTTCGTGCGTAGTAGGATTTCATCGCCAGGAGTAATGCATACACGTGGGGTCGTGGGAGTGGAAAATGTGCTTTTTATTGTCCACTCGGTGCCTCTCGTTGGCTGTTCTTTCTCAGGCGGGGCTCGGGTCATTCCTTTGCGCAGAAACGCTCTCGACAGGAGCCCGCGAGCGTAATATTAAAGTTCACGCGCCGACGCCCAACGACGATATCGGTTCGGCTAGACCCCTACGTTGCAGACGTCACCTTGTACGGGTGCTGACCACTCACCGTCTGCCGGGTTGGCCCATGGCGTGCGGTAACCCAGTCTACTCTCCGTCACCAACGTCACGGTAACCCCTCCTGTCGTCGCCGCTTCCATCATCGGTGCCGCTGGTCCGTTCGCGATGGCGTGCGTCCCGGCCGGCCGCCGCCGCGACGAAGACATGACTGCCGGTGGTCCTTACTTTTACCGCCGGTGCTGCTACCGGTGGTACCGCTCTAGCGGCGAGTGCCTGCAACCCGGCTGTCCCCCCGGCCGGCGTCGCGGACAACACATGACTCCCGGTGGTCCCCACTCTGGCCGCTGGTTCTGCTACCGATGGTGTCACCCACTTTGCGAGTGCCTGCGCTCCGGCCGTCTCTCCCGCCACCGCCGCCAGTGCGAGGGAAATTGTGCCGCCAGGTCACCCGTTCGCCGCCGTTGCCGCTGCAGCCCATCTGGTAGCCTGTCGCCAGACGACCAATATTCAGTCCCTGTAAGCCCAGCCGGGAGAAGTGCTTGAAGGGTTTCTTCGAACGTTGGTCTTTGGCCGTGTCAACGTCGGCTCTAAGTGTCACGTGGTCTGGACGTCTTCATTCTTAGGTCAACCTGTTCTTGCTGTCTCTTGTGCTCGAGAGGGTTGCCGTAGTAAGGAGTCGCGACTTGCCGTAGAAAAACGAAGAGAAGCTGAGACAGGCAACGCCGACGATACACGTGGAGGAGTTGCACGCTATGGTGGCATCATGTCCGCGTGTTTTGTCGTGTGGCATTGGTGAGGCCGCGCAGTTCGTCGTGTGGCGTGGTCGAGGCCGGGCATTTTCTTCGTAAGGCAAAGACGGAATTCTTCCCGGCACACGCCGCTATATGTTTATTTTGCCTTTTCCCAGATGGAATTGTGCGCAGGGGTTGCGAGTGTTCGACGTCTCCAACATGGTTGCTTTGGTTGGTTGTGCGTACTCTGCTGTTGTAACATACATGTGTGTTTTGCTTGTGTTGCACCCAATCATGGCCCACAGGCAAAAAAACAGTTGGTGTGAATTTGCTGCTGTGCTTTTGGACATTGTTTCTGGAGGCCGCCTGCGCACAAAGGTAGGTTGCGACCGTAAAAGGCCTCGTTGTCATTTGGACGATCAAGTGTAATATCCCATGTGATGGGCAGACATCTGCATTTTCACGTGGATTCTGCTGCACACAACGAAGGAGTAACACTCACTTTACCACCACGAACTCCACTATAACCCCATCTCGTGGTGTAGATCTAACGAAAAACTGTCGGTAGCGTCAACATCTCGATCACAATTTCTCAATTTTCGCAATATTACCAGTATTGGCTATTAAAAAAAGTGATACTATTGCCACTACAGTATATCGATTAGACCAGTGGCACTACCCGTGACTACATTAGTGGCATGTTTTGCACTTGCCCATATATGCCACATAGACGCAAGCAAGCATCGTTATCAGGGATTTTACGTGTCCATGTAGACAGTAGCCAAGTTCCATCCCTTCGGTGTCCGCTGTAGGCAACACCAACAGTAGTAGTACTACCCATGCTAGACAGCATTAAGTGCATCGGTCAGCAAGCAATACTAGTAGAGCAGAGACCACCTGCTGTGTGACGCGTTCCCTTACAGGACTGTCCCCGACACGTCAAAATAGTTTCGCGGGACCCCGACATACATAGCCTGATTGACTATGCGGAGTGCCCAACGTAGATATTGTTGTTTATTGTTTCAGGAGATGGAGAGCTGGCCCGCGCGCCTTTTTCTCTTACTCTCATCTTTTACCATCAGTATCTGCTCTTGGAGTCAGCCAGTAACAACGACATCAACGACAGATTGT
>FN648761.1:34779-45590 GCA_000310025.1 Ectocarpus siliculosus | reverse complement strand
TCTACAACTGCTGTAGTATAGTAGTACAATACACTCTACTACTTTATATCGGAGGATCGGAGGTCTGTTGTTTATCTCGAGACTCGAGACTCGAGACCATGTTCGACGGTCTGCAGGTGCCCGAGCATCAACCAATGCCTTCGCTCAAAGAACAAGGGCACATATGAACCCCAACGCGTTTCGGAGGGGGGCGTTGGCCTCTGCCCTGCTTTGGTCCCGATATATATATTTTCCGATCGCCCGGCAACTCAACGTAGCAACTCTTGCCGCTCCAGATGCAGCTTACTCAATGTACTCCTGTAGTCTACTTTCTTAGCACCTCCAGCCACGACGGCAAGACGTCCTAAAGTACTCGGTACAACCAAGGCGGACAATGTTTTTCCATGCCTAAAAGGAAAAATGCCACGAGGTACATAGATGGGCATAAGGGATCACGCTTCGAAATAACAGCACTCCAGCAGTGTGGTGGGACGGGAATTTTTTCTGAAGTTTATCCAGAAACCCTTATGTGACTACAGGCCGATTCAGCTCCGTTCTCAGCTCCGATCACTTTGCGTGCCGAAAGATCGCCGTTGTGCCTCGGCAAAGAGCAAAAAACACACATAGAGACCAGCAGGGAGACACAGGCAGCCCACCCCAAAAGCACGCTTATCAGCAATGCGGACAGGCCTCACATAGTACAATAATACTATTCACCCATGCCTAATCTCTCGGAACTGGGGCAGATATCCTTTCCAGATCCAATCTACTGCCTACCGGTACATCTGTAAGATTCAAACGCAAAATACCACCGGAGGGTACATACAGAACCCTGAACATGTGATCAACCCGGTGCCGCATCCGCGGCGCATCCGCGGGGGAGAGCAGAGAAAGCGCACACCGGACCCGATGCTTACGTACTGCCTCGGTGCTTGATGTTTTGTGATTGCGGTGCGTGTGGTTCCCAGTATTGGGAGTGAAGGGTGGTTCGTCTGCCGTGTGCAAATTTCGCTCAAAGGCAAGGGTTTTCGGGACTACAGCTCCGATCACAGCTCTATATTAGAAGTAGTACATAATAGTTAAATTTATCATGATTTTTATGCATTTTGTGCGATAGTGGATGATGGTCTCGATTCTCTGATGAGAGGGCCGTTTTTTTCGTCGATCTGGCGCTTCTGTGGGGCGGTTTCCCGTCAGCGTCTTCGCATCTAGCGCCGCTAGCATATATATGCGCTTGCCGTATGCTCTGTCCAAGGATGAGGTGGACAATATGTTCCAACAGGTATTGCTTGCACAGGTATATCCTCTGTGCGGACGGTTGCTGTCGGAGACAGGCATGCACACCTGCTCAGAAACTACTGCTGCTGTACAGTCTATTTCTGTCCGCATAGCTCCTACTGCTGTACAGCATGTACTCCTGTTCGTCACCCTTCCACATACCACGTCCCCATCCCTGTGAGCCCCACACATGGACCCACTGCTGCACCATCCTTGCCGCCGTGATTTATGGGTGTACACGCATGCCTGGAAGATCTTTGACCGCAGAGCGCCAGTCGTGGGGAAAAAAACAAAAAATCCAAATTAACCCAGTCACGCAAGGGTTAATACGTGCACTGTACGTTTGAATCTTGAAGGATAGGCAGCGGAACTCACTGGATCTGCTTCTCAATTGAACCAACTACGTTTCCAGAATCCGAAGCAGATTACGCCTAAGTCAGCCATCGGTTCTGATTGGTTGGTCTATTAGCACTCTCCGCTTTCCATAAACATATTCCGGCACTCCATGTAGAACTGATGTTGTGTAGGTTAGAACGTTGAAAACGCCACCCCCTTCGCCTTCCTTCCCACCGCTCCCCTGTTTCCCACTGTCCGCGAGCAGCAAGCGCGCCTCCCCACCCAAGGAGAAAGAACGCCTGCCAGGGCCCGACGAGGTCTACGCCACGAGCGTCTTCGGGTCGGTGGGGGGTTCGGCGGAAGTAGATGGGGGAAACGCCAGCCCGCTGGTCGTCGGTGAGGAAGTAACTCTCGAGGCGATCGTGTGTGCGTGTGTTTTACGCTGTTGTTCGAGGCACGCCAGCGACCCACGCGCAGGCGCGCCAACGGCGCGAGCACCGCACGTCCGGTCTCTTTTAACGAAGCCCGCGGGCGCAGCGACTCGGTGCGCCCACGGCCCCGACCCCTTGCTTCACGCGTCGTAGAGAACTGTTGGCTCTGTTTTTTGAAGCAATCCGTCGCGTTGGTGTCTTCCGAATCGCCACGCACCTGTCACCTTGCTGCGATCGAAATGTCACAAACGGATTCCCTCACAGCAGTAGTACACTTCGTAGTATTAGGCTTCAAATCCCTACTCCTCCACGTTCCCCCACTTGTGCACTGAGTTCTCCCATTCATTGAATTGCTTGTTTGAACTCTTGGTTTTGTAGCGTCGGGGGGGCATACACGAGGGGGTTCACTCAGTTTCGCACACCCAACATGCGGCGTTCTGGTTTCGTGTGAAACGCTCTTGAAGCCTGATGTCTCTTGACTTAACCCACGGAACCAGGGTGGGGAACGGGAGATCTTCCGGCGCCAGCCAAGGGTGACCTCCCTTCTCCTAACCCCCCTCGACCTTTGGTGTCCCCAGGCGGCGGCCCCAGTTCCCCTCCACAACGTTTCCAGCAGTCGCCACCCCTCAGGAGTAGTGGCGGGGGAGGTCCTGGGCAGGGGACGCTGCAGCCGTTCCCTCGAGGCCCCGTGACCCAGGGTCGTGGTGCTTATGTCGGCGGTTCTCCGCCGCCGCCACACGGCCTGCCTACCAACCACGGAGGCTCTTGGCAGGGGATGGGGGGTCCGCCCTCGCTGCAGCAGCACGGGGGACCGCCACCGCCGAGAGGCTTTCTTCAGCATCCGCCACCGCCGCCGCCGCCGCCGCCGCCGCAGCAGCAGCAGCAGATGAACCACTATCTTCCGGGGGACCCGAGAGGTGGGCACCCCCCTCCCCCTCCACAAGTTTTTATGCCTCCACAACAACCGACCGTTCTTCAGCAGCACCAGCAAGCCGAGTTTCACGGGATGGGCGGGGGGCCGCATGCTGGGCCGGGGAGAGGAGGTATGGGACGGGGGCGGGAAGGGCGGAGGGGTCCACATGGAGGCCATCCCGTTCCCCCGCGTCAACGAATGGTGGCACAAAGAGGGGGGGCAGGGGCCGGGTCCCCCTCAGCCGATGTCGGCAGGGGGGGGTTGGGCCGGCGGAGGAGGTGGGGATGGGGGTGGAAGGAGGCACGGGGCACAACACGGAGGGGGTGGTGGGAGAGGAGGAGGAGGGGGCAGGGGTCGTGGGGGGCGAGGAGGAGGAGGAGGAGGAGGAGGAGGAGGACAAGCAGATGGGCATTTCAAAAACTCGTTCGTCGAAGACCCGTGGAAGCACTTGCTGGCGAGCGGGGCGCCACAACCTTTTGTGTAGACACGTGGCACATGTGAGGGCACGGGAGTGCCGTGGCCTCTACGAGGTGGTTGGTTTCCCTCGGAACCGGATGGAGAAATTGGGGTAAGAGTCGATACTCATTCCGTTGCGTTGAGGGTAGTCGAGCGTGGTCTCGTGGACCAGTGCAATCTCAATCAAGCTTCACGATGGTTCCCTGTTTGTTTGTTTCCGCGTTCGGTGGCTGAAAATACTGTGATGCTTTGACTGCGGAGCGCAGAGGGGTTCTTTATGCCGAGGTGACGCTCTCAAGTTGCACGTGAGGAGCAGTAACACATCGGAGAACACTACTAGTTGGTCGCCCCTGCGGTTGTTTGGGTAACCTAATGTCGTGCCTATTGGGCGTGAGTTCGAGTTTTGGGCGCAGTCACACGAAATTGGGACCTCTATGTCGCATGTTGGTGCTGAATCAAGTATATATGTGAGCTGTTAATTAGTGTGTGCTGGCTCTACCAACACACGGTGTTACCATGGTCGACGAGAAAATGAAACGACTGAATCCTTGTCGCGCTGTTTTTTTTTGGCAAGTACCGCAGAGCGAAGGCAGACAATATTACAAAGGCCCAGTCGCATGCCTATTCCTGTGACCCCGGCTATTTCTTCAAGAGTATACCCGTAGGTGTTCAAGTCAGCGTCCGCAAGCATTGAGCAGAACACGCTGTTATTTTTGGCAGGCTCAAACTATATCGTAAACTTGACTAAGTGGACGCGGACTGAATAGGTGAAACAGACGCCTCACGCCGCTTCATACGCGCCGAAAAGAAGGTGGCGTCAGCGGCGGGGGCACAGAGTATGTATCAAACCAGAAAGCAATGGCCCAGCAGAAAGTGATCACATGCGGAAATCACGCTCGGGGAACACTCGTCAATAGCCCGAGAAAACCTCACGAAGGTTGTCTGGCGGTGGAGGTCCTACAATAGTAACACTATTCGTCGCACGAACCTCAGAACCATACATGTGGGGTGTTATTGACGAACAAAAGATTGAGATCGTCCCTGCACGACAGCTAGAAACACCGTGAGGAACCAGCGTCGAGAAGGGCTTCAGGATGAGATTGGCCGACGAAAGAGACACATTAGTGGGCCAAGATGTGGCAACTTCGGTATGCTGTATATATCGTCAACCGGTAAACCAAGCGCCCAACAAATCGGCAGTGACATGGTAAACATGAGGGGAACCACAAGGAACAATTTTAGCTGGCAGGTTCCACTGCAAAAACAAAACGCTTAGCCCAAGCACCACCGTTCACAATTAATACACTCGGGAATGCCGACGAGACGGCGAGAACCTGTTAGTGTAGAGAATAGCGCAGGGTCTCTCTGCTGATCATCACCTGCGTCATTACCTCCCTAATTTTGCTGTTGTCCCGCTTCGTCTGGCCATGAGTTGTTTCGAATGACACGCGGTATCCCTTTGTACTCGGATGGGACCGTAAGTTCTACTGTAGTTCATGGCATGGGCTAGAGCAAATAGGTATGGCTTGGTGCTTGGTGAATCCTGCCGCATGCATTACGGCAACCTGGCGTGAATGACCAGCACAGTGTTTGTCGGCAGAGAAAGAACCGAGAGAGGTGGTGCTCGATTCTGACTCGGTGGAAGGTATTGAATGCGACATGGATCGCGATCACTGTTGAGGCAAACGTGCCCTCTGTATTTCTAAAAAGGGGGCCAATCCTCGAAAGCTCACGTTATATTGTACGAGTCGAGAAGCAGAAGCTTATGTACGATACGACACCGCTCGAAACTCTTCCAACTCCAGCTGCAGTGTGTTCACACGGCCATCAACTGTCACGCAAGCCGTCGTTGTTCCCGAGATACACCAAAGGATGTGGCCGCATCACAACCACTAACGGCGGCGTCGGGCGTATCTGCGACGCCGCTCGAAACTTTGAAACCGCCTCCAATGGGCACGAAACAGCTTGCACTGCGTTCCCACGCCCTCCAGCTGTCGCTTTAGCCGTCGTTTGACCGAAGTCGACACGTGATTGCCGAGACATTTCCAAGAATGAGGCCACATGTTGCCCTTCTTGTGAGGCATGCCTTGACTGCCGAGTATTTTTTCCGCTTGCATCATACATGAATTAACATACACATTGCAGCAGTAGTGCGTGAGTGATTCCCCTCTCACTTCCCCAGGCACATGCCCGACCCGTCATGCGTCATACCCACTCCGATGTCAGGGGCCATAACTAGAGCGAAGCCATCCTCCAGGCGGCCGAGACGCAGGGAGCGCCTTCCTTGGAGGATGGAGGCCTTAATACCTCAATGAAGTCTTTTCTCACACGCTTGACTTGCTTCTGCGGAGGAGTACCGCGCTGTCCGCCGTTGCCAATGGGTGACTGGTACTCGTTCGAATATGCCCGAGATTCATTGTTGTTCCTTGCCTCCTCTTGGGATGCTATTATGATTGTCTAATTTAGGAGTCTGTGGCCTAAAGGTGCTCCCAGCATGGGCACTCCGAAGCCGTCGCGTCTTAGAGCCAGTTTGGACAGAACGTATTTCAGTTGTGTTCCTGTCTGGACGCGTTGCAGCAGATGGCGTGCTGTACAAAATTCTTTGCCATTTCCCCTCCGCGTCCCCTCCGCGGTCCGCAGGTCCGATTCATGTTCATCGCGTTAAGTGACATTACTGTTGATTTTGCTTATCCAGAAGGCCTATACTGTGCTCCTACATAGTACTGGGGTGGCACACACAGAATGTCCGACTTGCCACGAAAAGGCTTGTTTTGCCGACATTATAGAGGCAGCGGGTTGTACATTGATACATGGCCTGGAAGAATGTATTTTCAGGCTCAAAGAGATTCAAGAAGCAACTCACGTGGGGATGGAGCTCTTGTTTTGGGTGTGGTTCATTCTAACGAAAGACGGGAAACGAAATTTGTGATGTATTGTGAATCAAGACTGCATGAATTTTGAATATGTTACCACGGCTTCATTAGGACATTGGTTCCAACTCAACTTGAAGTGCATCACCAACTCATGTAGGGATGATGTTCGAACCACTCAACGTGGTGGCGAGGAAGTTTGTACGGTGTAGTTCTTGTGTTGGGTGTGATCCATTCTAACGAGAAGACGGGAAATGGAACTTGTGTTGAATTATGAATCAAGACTGCATGAAATGAATTGTGAAAATGTTACCACAGCTTCATTTTGACCTTGGTTCCAACTCCACGTGGAGTGAATCAGCAATTCACGTAGGGATGATTAATGAAGCATGGCGAGGAAGCTTGTACGTTGTAGTGCTTGTGTTGGGTGTGATCCATTATTACGAGAAGACGGCAAATGGGAATTGTGATGAATTGTGAATCAAGACTGCATGAATTGTGAATATATTTTCACAGCTTCATTTTGACATTGGTTCCAACTCCACGTGGAGTGAATCACCAATTCACGTAGGGATGATGTTCGAACCACTCAACATTGTGGAGATGAACTCATTTACCAGTGCGTGTGTTGGGTGTGGCAGGATATGCATGAATTGTGAATCAAGACTGCATGAATTGTGAATATATTTTCACAGCTTCATTTGGATATATATCGTCTCCCAAAGACCGAAAATTGCTTAATTACTTGAGATTGTATGATTAATTAAATTTGCCAGAGCAGTGGCAAGTGTGAGAGGATTCGTAGAAGAACTGTTCCTCCGTACACGATTTCGCTCATACACAAGCTGGGCTGCACTGACTGACACCTGGCACCAAGGCTATTCGTTGTTTCTTTGCTGTTGAGAAAGGAGTTTTTCACCACAAGTTGTATCGAAGAGTGGGCCGCGTGTGAGCTAGGAGACAAACTTCTGTCCGTGAGCTTACCCGCCTTGATTGAGTCCGATTCCCCCAACTTTGGCGATTTTTGCACATACATGGCCAAAGAGCGTCGACTGCAAGAAGATGCTTGTGCCCAAAATAATAGAGCTTGCCTCCATATATATGTACTCCCCAAACCCGAAAACAACTAATTCAATCAAACACCCCACATATACAGCATTGGTTCCAACTCCACGTGGAGTGATCAACAATTCACGTAGGGATAATTTATGAGGCACTCAACATGGAGAGAAACTACTGTCCGGTGCGTGTTGAGCGCGGCTCATTCAAGCGAGAAGACGGAATTGGGAAATGTGATGAATTGTGAATGAATCACCACGGAGAATTCATTTGAACTTGGTTGAAACTCCGATGTGGAGTGCATCTTGCGGCAGATTTCACCGGCATGTCATTTAGGGCTTCGAGTAGGACACACCCAGCCCTTTCGCCAAGTTCGTGCTGGAATCGAAACTGACCAAAAGTACTATCGTGCGTGAAGAACAGCCTTTGTACATGCCAGGCGGCCGAAACTGAGCTTTGCGTTGGTATGAGTTTGCTCCGAACGGCTACAGCAGCAGTAGCAGCGCTCCCACTACCATTCTTCATCCTTGTTGAGCCAGCTTGATATATTTACTTGTTTAAACAGACCTTTGTGGACAGCCCCCACCGTCATATAGAGCGACTGTGGCTGCGAAAGCCCTATGACACTTGATTTATTATTTTGCAAGAAAAGCACACCCGCGATTGGTGACGCGGTGTTGTTGAGGCTGGAAATTATTACGTCAGCACAGCAGTCTTCCTCTTGCGAAACGTTGGTCTCGTGGCGATGACCCGGCGGAGGACTCTTCTCTACTGCTGTGGCTACACATGCCCACCACAACCTCCGGTGAATATAGATGCATGGAGCGTTCCTACCGCCTTGCACTTCTTCCTCCTTTTGCCTCTGCTCGTCACAAGATGAGCACACCAGGGATACTCTAACGCCGTGAAACGATGGTCCGGACATCGCGAAATACATGTGGGTCCGGATTATGCCTAATAAATGGACTATTCGTATTCGTTCAGATGACTGGGTCGCCAATGAAGTGGTGGTGAGATAAAGAACGCGGTGGTTGATGGGCCCTAATTTCTCGTGGTGTTCCGGTCTACTTCGAATATTAGGCAATCAACTTGTCGCCCAGACATGTTTTCCTTTCCGTCAAATGCTCGGTGCCAATCATCATGGAGTTGACTCCCGGGATCACAGTGTTCAGAATTCTGTAGTCACTCGAGGAAAGTCACACGTTGTACGTTGTACCAGAGCGAAATATCGCTGTAGTTACGGCCAAAGACTGGCGTTACATCCGCATGCAGGAACACATCGGGATCGCCACCCACTTCCAGGCGGACGACGTACAACGCACAGAACGTCCGATCTTCAATGTTGAACCGCCTCGATGAAACAACTTCCAATCCATTGGAGTCATCATGCGGGTTGAGGCACGGCAAACCCAGGATTCAGTTTTAGAAAATATTAGCCACAAACAACGTGCACGCCCACACAACCGCGTTGCGGGTGCGGGGCTGATTGTTGGGTTCACGGTTCCAGCTATGTATGTAGTTGCAGTCTACCACTCGCCGTGGGATGTGGATCCTTATCGGGTGTTGCCTCTGCTGTTGTTCACGAAAATATTAGGCGTGGTACCGCCCGGCGAAAATTCTTGAATCTGTCCTGTCAACCATGGATGGTTCGCGCACCAATCTTCGATGAATCTGTTGTTGTTGCGTTCAGCTGAACAGGGGTGAAGAAGGGAGTAAGGAGGAGGTGACAGGGGGAGGGCAACACACACACATTTTCGCACCTGCTGCCCCTCTTTCACGATCATCGTCCCCCTCTGCTGTGGCACCGGCCAGCTGCTGGTTATTTTGGAATCATGTCAGGCTTTGAGCCTCTTTTGATCCCGCTTGCTTGGGGCGCCCTGAGGTTGACCGCGAGCCTCGTCACGGCCGGGTTCAAGAAACTGGTCGGTGTTGAGGACGAGAGCGACGCGCTTTTGCAATGGTCAGGAGATGTTGTCCTGAACGCTCGGGACGAATCGCGCCGAACCCAACAGAAAGTGTCCGGTGCTGCATCAAGAGCTTTGCAGCAGGATAGCCAAGAGGTGCGTGCTCCTCGCCGTCAGAGTGCACCATCCGTGGGTATGATTGTGGCGGTGGGCAAAAAATTGCGAGGCATGATACATGTGCATAGACTACCTGTCACAACACCGAAACTCTGGATGGAATCGTGTGCTTTCAATGGCGTGGCCCCTGCTTTAGAGTGCAGCGCTTTCCCGACAGAAGAGCACCACGCCAGTGGTGTGACAGCAGTTTATAATAGTTGGACATGCGGCCCAATTCTTTCTACAAATATCCCGTCTCATGAGCAGTCTGTCCCCCCAGCAGCCAGTTTCGCGATTTTCCGCTTCTCTTTCCAGCACCATGCAATGATTTTTTTCTCGTGCGGCGCACCGAAGAATAGGGGGAGAGATGTTCGTGTGCAGCCGGCTGCAAGCCCTCGCCAGTGCCTTATTTTGTTCCTGGTATGCAATAGCGTCGAGACGCTGTCAAAAGTGTTCCTGCGTTCTGCGTTGGTTGTGTTGAGTTCCAGGCCATCCACGGTGTGCTCTTGATTCGGCGGCTCGTTCTGAAACTCTAATAACGCATGTTGTGGCGATTTCCTTCCGAAGGAGCGATTGGCACGATTTGATGCGCACGTTGAAGAGCGCAACACCGGGCAGCCAGCCGGGCAGGTCTTGCTCCGTTTTTGGGTTGGGCGGGTGTGGCTCGAAAGCACCGCCACACCAAACCAGACAAAAATTTCCAGGCAATTATATGACCATTTTTTCTATCTAGCACAGAGCGAGCGATTGGTACAGCGGTTATGCCTACGGCTGTAGACTGTAGTACGCACCCCATGCATCGACCCACAATGCATTCCCTTCAACAGCGATCCTTGTTGCAGGAACAGCTGGCAGGCGCGGTGGTCCCAGACTTCAGGCGGACAACGGAACTATTCCAGGTCGTCGCACCTATGCAATAGGCTATGTTCTATGCGGATATTTTGTCGTGTAGGAAGAGAGTGCTGCACTCTTTTCGCGTGACCAATCGAACGCAAGAACAGCAGGAGGGGTGGGAAAAGAGGCGTTAAGGCAAGGTCCCTCCATGTGGGAACCGTGGAACACCCCACCCGACCCCCCCCCCCTCCCGGGCCAAGATTGACACGCAGGATAGCCACTTTAGGTGGCTCTCTTGCAGCAGTCTATTGTATAGGATTTCGTGTGTCCATAGTAAAACCAATGTACTCTTCGTTGAATAGACTTTCGTGCCGCATTCTAAAACCCATAAAATCCTTTAATTTGTGGGCTTTCGTGTCGTCATACTATTTCCTACACCATACACTTGTCCTCGCGACCAAGATTGACGCGTATTCTTGGGGTGTTTCCGTAATTTCCACTAGCTCTGTGTGGGATCCCGCGCGCTCGCACTGGAAAAAGCGCCCGAAACATGTCGAAACCCCGGGGATTTTGTCAAAATGTCCCCCCCCGGGGA
>FN648761.1:7684-33980 GCA_000310025.1 Ectocarpus siliculosus | reverse complement strand
TCTTGCCCTTGACACAGCTCGACAGCGATCATGACCTCGACCCAATGAGGACGACGTCAATGCGATGCAGCATCCGGACAGTTTTCGTCTTCAGGATTCCCCTCCATGTGGAGGACACCTGTCAGGAGTATAACCAACCATGTGTGCACATACAAAGTGTAGGAAGATATGGCTCCCTCGGGGTATCTTGTCACAAGGAGAGTGACAGGAAATGCACCGTCGGAGATGGATATCTTCCGAAGTCCCTGGCCACTTGCCGAAAGTGGAAGCGGAGAGTCTTCGACTCTCCTCTCCCTCTGCCGCTATGGCCACTCTCTCTTTCTACCCTCTTCTCCTCGTTTACACATCACGAGAGGAAATAGCCTTCCCTTGGCAGTGGGATAATACTGCCACGGCACCGGCATCTGTCTCCGACAATAGCCAGTGTCCTCATTGGCGTCGACTAGAACACGGCTTCGCCGTGCTACTGTAGCGAGGAGAGACAACCAAGAAAAAGAGAAACAACATGCCGAAAACCTCTTCACAAAAGCGGAGAGACTTACGCGATGAAGTCAGGGAGGCGAACGCACTCGTCGCTGACAAGAATGCGGCGCTGGCGAGGCAGGCGCAGGAGCTGGAGGAGCTGCGGAAACAGCTCGGCGTCACTGTTTCCCCGTCACCGTCGATCTCTGAAACGCCGGGAAGGGGCACCCCCTCTCAACGCGTGTCTGCGCATCGTCCCTCTCGGGGAGACCACTCCCAACAGGAGTCGATTCCCGAAGAGGACGAGCCGGGCACCGGTGAGGAGAAAGGAGCCACCCCGGAGAATTCGGACAACGACGGTGACGAGGAACATGACGGCGACGAGGAATGGGCTAACCAGAGCGAACGGCACATCATGTACCAATTGCTCGAGGGCTTCCGGTCACAGGACGTGTCCGCAGATGACCGACAGGCGCTCATGACCTCCGCTGGGGGACAGTTCGCTGACATGCTCTCCCGCCACTGGAAGGAGCAGTCGAATCCACCCGAGTGGCTGGTGTCCCTCTTCCGTCCTACCGCAACTCCACCCACCACGACTCCGGCCTCTGCAGCAGAGGTGGCCCAGGTGAATACTTCTTCGACAGCACGTAGCAGTATACCAGTTGAGGGAAATCAGAGCAGTGGAGGGAGTACCTCCCCCGGCCTAGTTTTTCGTCAACCAATCTTGCCCGCTGTCACTCAGAACACACCTGTCCATCCTCGGAACCTAGCCCCTGATTTAACATCTACTCCGGATAGCCAAGATAGTGATTACAGGCCTAGCAACCCTGTAGCACCCGAGTTGGCCCCTACTCCGGATAGCCAGGACAGCGCACACAGGACTAGCAACCCTGTCGCACTGTCTACGCCCCCGCTTGCGCGTTTTTCTATGCCCACAAGCACCCCTACCTCAACGCATACATCGGGACACAACCAGAAGTTTACCTTTCGCCAGAACGACCTTCCGAAAGAAATATCGACTATTAACAAGAGTTTAATTCGAAAATCTTGGCCCATGCCAGATATAGAGTCCCATATCGATACCGTTGGAGGTGCAAAATTTATTACTGTCTGCGATATCCAGTCAGCCTACCACCAAATCGAAGTAGACGAAGCAGAACAAGAAAAGACTGCGTTTGTGACACACAAAGGGAAATGGGTTTTCAAACGCCTCCCCTTCGGAATTGCGAATGCTCCTTTTCTATTTGCCCGTATGATGTCTCTGGCATTCTCTCACTTCGGACCACGCAGTGGACTTTTGGTGTATATGGACGACATTATTTGCTGCAGCTCAAATTGGGAGAGCCATCTAACCTTATTAGAAAGCATGCTCCAAGCACTCCAAGCGGCCGGTCTTACCTTGAAACCCTCCAAAGTACAATTTGGACCACAGGAAGTAAAATACCTGGGGCATATACTGTCGGCAAAAGGGATTCGTGTTGGGGAAGATCGTATAAAGTCTATTGTCGATTTGCCTGCATCCAAAACAATCAAAGCGCTTCGCTCAGTATTGGGAATGGTGAACTATGTGAGGAAATTTATACCCGACCTTTCTACGGTGATCGCACCGCTAGTCGAACTCACACAAAAAGAGCATGTAAAATCGATCGCAAAACGTTGGAACCAGGAACATGATAAGGCTTTTGCAGAGATCAAACGGTTACTCAGCAAAGCACCTGTGTTATGTTTCCCTGACATTACCAAAGACTTCGTGGTTCACGTAGATGCTAGTGAAGTTGGTGCAGGAGCATTCCTGGGCCAAAAGAACGGCGACGATGTGAATATTATCGCTTATTTTAGCCAACGATTTAACAAGGCTCAACGTCATTACTCTGCGACGATGAAGGAATGTTACGGTGTGGTTTTGAGTTTACAACACTGGCGACCCTACTTGTGGGGCAGACATTTCGAAGTTGTCACGGATCACGCGGCATTGAGATATTTGTACACAATGCAAGACACGTCTAATATGCTGACCAGATGGGCAATCGCTTTGCAGTCCTTTGACTTTACAGTGCGACACAAGCCGGGAAAGTTACATGTAGTCCCAGACACCCTATCTCGGTTGTTTGCGTTCGATCACCAACAACAGTTGGAAGCACCGCAACTTGCACCGATATGTAGGAATGTGCCTGATGACCCTGCGCTGCATTCAAATGTCCCACCACGTCCGTACCAAGTGTCTGCAGATCGTTTGGAAAACTTGCGACCGGTTCAAAGTGATCGCGAATTATTCGCTGAGAAATCAGTTTATATTAGCGCGACCAACGTATTTGAAACTATTAACCGCGATATCTTGCGTGAAAAACAAGCTCTTGAATATGGCAAGTATATCGACTATCTTACAAAACCTGACGCTCAATTACCTGATGACGAGACAACCACTTCCATGTCGTACTACTTCGTGCGTGATGGATTGCTGTTTAAATCGTATTTACCAGGCTACCTCCGGAAACGTAGTACGTTTAGTGACCAATTGGTGTTGCCTTACGCCCTTACCGGACTAGTGCTACACGCCTATCATGACCACGTATTATCTGGGGGGCCACTTAGCGTCTAGACCGACTTATGAGAAGATTCGCCAAAAGTACTGGTGGCCAACCATGAATCGGGACGTCCGTACTTGGTGTCAAGAATGCCAAGCCTGTCAACGTCGGAAAACAGCCCACAACCGGAACAAATTACCAACGGGACATGTACCAGTACAAAGACCGTTTGAACGTATTTCGGTTGACCTAGTTGAATATAAAGTAGAATCAGTTTCAGCCGCCGGGGTACGGTGCAAACATGTCCTATCCATGATGGACCACCTAACCCGATTCACCGTGTTGACTCCGATTCCCAACAAGTCAGCAATCACTGTCGCTCAGGCCATTATCGACCGCATCATCAACATCTTTGGATCGCCTGAACTGTTGCATTCCGACCAAGGACCTGAATTTGAGAACAGTGTAGTCCACCAATTACAGCGTATTCTGAACTACAAGAAAACCCGCACGACACCATACCGTCCGCAGGGTAATTCTGTCTCAGAACGAGTACATGCTACCATGCACGCAATGCTTGCCATGCATAGTTCCATGAACCGCGATAACTGGGCATCATTGCTGCCTTTTGTCCAACTGGCTTACAACACGTCATTTAGCTCCACCATGCATGAAACACCATTCTTTCTTATGTTTGGTCGGAAGCCACGACTACCAGTTGACATTATCCTCGGCATCCCTCATGAGGGAACAACAGCGAATACCGAGGAATTCTCTAAAACAATACAGGAAAATCTACAGGTTGCTTTTGAACTAGCGCGCCGTAACCTATCGGAACGCACAAAAAAACAAGCTGCTAAGAACGCTAAACTGCGCCCTATCCCTGTGTTTAAACCTGGTGATCTAGTACTTGTGTACCGCCCATACCAGGATTCGGATGGACCAAATCCGAAATTATTGTTACCGTGGAGAGGACCTTACGTCATCTGCTCTAAATTATCACCGGTGGTATATAGAGTGAGACGCCAGAACGAAACTCGATAAGTTTCGGTCCATTTAGCCCACATTAAACAGTACTACGCGAGGAAAACGCCACCTGCGCCAGACTTTGATAAGCTTTCCGAGTTTTTCTTAGGACGCCAGATTCCGTTGCCCGAGCTAGACCATCCCGACGAAGCTCAACCGAAAATTGAATCCTACGTCGTTGACAAAGTGGTAAGTCATAAGAGTGGTAAGGGGCCGAAAACCCCGTACAACTACAAGTATCGTTTGCGTCTTCGAGGCTACGGCCCTGAGTCAGACCTTGAATATAGAGCAGACGAAATTCCACAATGTCAAGAAATGATATCTGCCTACCGAATCCGTTGTGGTTTGGAAATCGTGCAGCCTAATAAATCGTCGTCTCGTGCCCCAGTTGAACAGGGAGACCCAAAATCACCCAGTAAAACAGGGAAACGAAAACGAAAACAGGCAGCTACTCCTCAAGAACCATTAAGTCGAAAATTGGCAACGCAAAGTGGCTCTGAGCCACCGAACAAAACCAAGAAGCGACGAAGAAGGCTCCTAAAGGAGGGTCCATTACCCAAGTCGCGTTCTGCTACGACACAGAGTGATACTCAATTGCCCTGCCGTACTAGCAAACGAAAACGAACTAGGGCCCGGAAATTAAACGATTGATTTATTCTATCGTTCCTAACAGTTGCCATGTCTATCTTTTCCGAGACTTGAGACAAATTTATACTACTATTATTCTGTGTTATATATATATATTTAGCACAGGACCAGTAGCCACGGTGGTTGGTTGTATCCAGTGGAAACAACCTATTTTTGAAGTGTTTGGGGAAACACTCGCGAGGAGAATTGAATGATACCACCGCTGTCCCAAGATCTTATTTTTTTATGAATAGATCTTATTTTTTGATGAATAGATAAACTTGCCAGAGGGTCACCTCATTACAAGTTCATCCTCCATCAAGATCTTATTTTTTTGATGAATAGATAAACTTGCCAGAGGGTCACCTCATTACAAGTTCATCCTCCATCAAGATCTTATTTTTTTGATTAATAGATAAACTTGCCAGAGGGTCACCTCATTACAAGTTCATCCTCCATCAAGATCTTATTTTTTTGATTAATAGATAAACTTGCCAGAGGGTCACCTCATTACAAGTTCATCCTCCATCAATACCTTATTTTTCGATGATGAATAGAGAAAACTTGCTAGAGGGTCACCTCATTACAAGTTTATTCCTCATCACGATATTATTTTATGATGAAAAGACAGACTCGCCGGAGGGTCACCTCATTACGAGCCTATCTCTCATCAACCCCACAGCATTATCATGCGAAATATTTTAGTACACTAGCTGTCATCTTGATAGCCCAGTACCCACAATTTTTTTTTTCTAGACTATACTAGTATGGACCACATCTATCACTACTCTGTCTGAAGACTCCGTGTTTTTTAACACGCGTTGTATGATAATCAGGCCGAGTTGATGATGTTGTACCAGGTAGGTTAACTCCAATACATGTGTCTCCATGAGCCACTCATGTCTATGGCCGCCAAAAGCACATCTTTAGCACAGATGGACTTGTGGCGCATAGAGGGGGGGGTGATGTGGAGGACACCTGTCAGGAGTATAACCAACCATGTGTGCACATACAAAGTGTAGGAAGATATGGCTCCCTCGGGGTATCTTGTCACAAGGAGAGTGACAGGAAATGCACCGTCGGAGATGGATATCTTCCGAAGTCCCTGGCCACTTGCCGAAAGTGGAAGCGGAGAGTCTTCGACTCTCCTCTCCCTCTGCCGCTATGGCCACTCTCTCTTTCTACCCTCTTCTCCTCGTTTACACATCACGAGAGGAAATAGCCTTCCCTTGGCAGTGGGATAATACTGCCACGGCACCGGCATCTGTCTCCGACAATAGCCAGTGTCCTCATCCAGCGAAAGTAGGCCGCGGGTTGATTAAGCGTATTGTCTGCGCTTGAGGTTGGTGTGGTTTGAGTGGTTCCTGGGGCAGGTCAATTGGGCGGCTTCCCCCAAAACCAGCCACTTGCACGACCACCGCGTGGAGTTGACTTATATCCAAAGCATCCATCACACTTGCACGACTACCGCGTGGTGTTGACTTATATCCAAAGCATCCATCAACTTGAAGGACGCATCTATACAGTATAGACGGGCGAACGCAGCCGTGGGTGCATGGGTTTTGATGGAACAGATCGACGGTTGCGACGAGTCGGCGGCACGCCTTTAGGGTAACAGGGCGCGGATGGTTCCCCAGCGTTCGCAATAGCGACCAGGGATGAATGAGGATACGAAAATTCGGGCTTACTTGATGACTTAGTTTCGAACGAGAAGGGATGTATATTTTCAACCCTCCCGGACGATGACTTAGTGCCTCCAGAGGTTCTGGCAGGAGCCCAAACGTACCCGTAGATATGCACACGCAACAGGAGTTATAATAATGCAAGTTTCGAGTTCAAACGGATCGCTGCACAAACTTTACACGTGTTTTGGATGTCAGATGTTAAGAAATGAGAAAATAAGAAAGGGAGCTCACATCGCTGCGGGGCGTTGAGCGTCGCGCACAACAGGTGTTTCTTGCGAGCGGGCCGACATCGTGCAGCGTTTCCCGCCAGAGATCCTGGGTTTCGGCGGTCAGGCCCCATCTTTGACGGCCTACGACAGAGAGCGTTAGGCGGCGTTGGTCGAGCAGGTCTTTTGCGTATCGGTTCGGCTGAATACGAACACATGATGCTGATTGAGTGAGAACGACCTACCTAAATCGATCGCACCCGGCACGGCGCAAGTCAACACTGATACTCTACAGGTCGTGCTTGGAACACGAAAACAAATGTCGGGGGAAGGAAGCCAGGGTATGCAGGTCCGAGTAGGATCAAAACGTAGGGTGGTTTGTGCGCGTAATATGCGTGAATGAGAACAAATTGCGGTGTTGAAGATTGTGGTCCAGGCCAGGATGACTGGTTTGCTGGCGTTCGCCTGAGTATGTTGGTCAAGGCCATTGGCACGATCGACACGGCTTCAGTCATGCGCGAGGATGACATATTTTCTATGCCCGGGAACCGCGAGAACGGCGTTTACTCTCACACAACAAGCGATTACAGCGTGTAGCGTTCTACGGCGTGGCTTTCCCGGCAATGCCCGGGCAAACATGAGCTCACGGCGAGCTGTTGGCTGCTCTTCCTAGCGTATTTTGTGTTTCTCTAGTGATAATGAGCACATGGTATATTATTGTGAGCTGGATATAAGCTACGCTAGCTTTGTGAGCGATTTCTTGACCGCTGATAAACGGGAAGTCTTGATCGTTTGCTGGTTGTACTCTCGATATTCAACACTATTTCGCTTTGCTGCAGATACAGCAATGTCTTGAAAATCGCAACCGCTCTTACACCCAACTAACACCGTTGTTTGTTGTTTAGATGGCGGTGCCTCCCTCATGGAGCGATCTGAATGAAAGCCCGAAAAGGAAGATGCTGTTTTCCACCTTAGCGTTCTAACCGTAACCCGGCCTTATGCTCTCCTATTTTTTCTACCTCCCGATGCAACCTTCACGTATTTTTTCGCGTGATAGGCGCAACACGGTCTGGCAACCTTGGGCAGCGACCTCCGTTCTGGTCTGGGCACCATCGGCATGGCGGTCATGTCGGAGGCCACGGGAATTCGTACCGACGTCCGCGAGGTGAAGCGTGATTTGGCGAGCGTGCGTGAGAGCGTTGAAGACTGCCGTGCGGAGAACATGGAGTTCTTCGCAAGTTTCACGGCCGGCTTGGAAGCTGCTCAACAGGGCATCGAAATCATGAGGGTAGGTACTCCGTTACCACATCCATGGGAGTGTGCGCGATTCACTCAGATTATATTTCACGGTGCTGGCCTGTTTTGATGTAGTTGGTGTTGACCTGGTGAAGAAGACGCCTGTCACTAGCAATCTGACACACGCAGTCGGTTAGTGGAATTTGTCGAGTTATTCTCTGCTCTATTAGATGGACCGGTGGTTAGCACGAGTGACGCCGACGATGTAGACACTACGAATAACGATGATTTCATCCCCCGATCCGCGTTTTCCATTGCTTACGTTCCCCGTCGGGCGGCCAAAATGAGCCCCCCGTGTATTGCTTCTGTCGCTTGCTGTGCTGCGCTTAGAGGAGGCATTATCGCCATGACCACAATTGTCGACGCGTGTGATGCGCAGCGAACACAAACAGTACCTGGTACGTTTCTAGTACTGCGGCTTCCGTTCGCGACGCTAACATGGTAGCTATTTGCCGGGGTTCCACAACACCCAGTCCATCGGATACTGTTGGCGTTAGGTCTTGTTGTTGCGAAGTGTAATTTAGAAGAACTGAGAACGTTGTTGCTGCGTTTTTCATCGTTTTGTCAGCCCCGCCAAACATTGCGATGATTCGTGACTCCTTTTCTGGGGCGGGGCATGCAGGTCACACGACGGTGCGGCGGAATTTGTGTATTGAAAATCAGTATCACGCAGTCCGCAAGCTTGTATCCCTGGTTGACTTTCTCTGTCGCGTGCGTCCGTCATGCACAGAGCGCTCCCCTGGAAGAGGCGCGAATGTCCCTCAAGAACTTCGAGGGCAGCAAGGGCAATGTGCGATTTCTCGAGACAGCGCACAGCAAGGCCTTGACCGCTCTTGTGCAGGGGCACACGCTGGATGTCAAGCTGAGCGCGGCAGTCATCGCTGTGTCAGCGGGCTATATTCACATGAGCAAGGTGAGGTCTTCATTTTACGTTATCAAGGTCATCAATCCAATAATGTTGGAGGTCGGAGACGATGACCATGCATATCGAGGCCTCGGTTGGCGGCTCGCATGAAAAAGCATCACACGGCACGAGCATAGCAATGGTTTGACGGTGGTTCGGTCTCAGCGTTTAGCCAATGGCAGGTCGCATGAGGTGTATCATGAACGAATAACTTCACAACATGTATTTCGCATCTCTTTTACTGCATCCCTTGTACTTTCCATTTTGTTTCTTGCGCTGATACGCACGACTGTTGCACTCGTGCCGCCTACCTGCTGATGCCAGGTGGACTGTCCTAGTGAAGCCAAGGACTTCACGGTGAACGCGACGCTCGCGAACGTCATAAGTCATTTCGCGCCTACATGGAGCGACCCTTCCCGCGCTTCCAAGGCCGACGGGAAGAAGACAGTGTCGTTTCTCCTCAACATTGTTTCTTGTGTGCGGGCACTTCCGCCGGAGAGTGTACCGGTTCTGTCGAACCTGGACAAGCGGCTCCTTCCAGCCTTTGGTGCCCTTTGCTCGGCCGAACCAGAGCTGCGCCGCATGTATCACACGGTTGCCGGCGTTGCAGTCCGCGCAATGCTCGAGCAGCAGACCATGAAGGGCCTTTTCCAGCTTGCCGAAGAGGTGGACGTCGACGTCGATGCTTGTACTAGCAAAGAGTCGGTAATCCAGGCTCTCTTGGCGTCCGGCAAATGCCTTCTTCCCAGCGGAGCGACGTCGGGTCAGGCAGTCATCAAGAGCAACCCACCGGTTCCGACCCGTGTTTCCCCGGTGAAGGCCATGCCTGCTCCAGTACGAGACGCTAGAACGGATCGCACTGTTCTAATGGAGCTTTTCAACACCACGAAGGGCCCATCGTGGACGACGAGCACGGCCTGGGGAACATCGTCTTCTCTCGGAGAGTGGTACGGCGTCACCGTGAATGCCGAGGGCCGAGTGACCAAGCTAGATCTGGAAAAGAATAACCTGACAGGTGTGTCCAACGTGTTTCTTGAGCAGGATATCGTCGATGTACCACAAAATATTTACCACAAAATATTTAATATGTGGTAATGTCCCTGGACTGGGGTGTTGTCTCCGACGTGATTCTCGTTGGGTCAAAACTTCGTCAAACGTACGGTGCCATGCAACAAGGATACCGCCCGTGTGGTGCAACAGAAATTTCTCGGTGCGGACGTGGATGGTGAAGTCACGTGTTGCGACCTTGATACATATTTGGGGTCATTTTCACACGTGTCGCTGTGAGCAATCTGAAGATCCCTCGCCGATCTGATAAGCGAAGGCAAAGATTGTACAGCAAGGTGTTTGGGCCATCGAGGAGATATTCCTGCCGATACGCATTGAGCGTACGCCCATAAATAACAAGCACTCACCGCTCTACGAGCGCATCACATGGTATTGGGAGTCTTTGTCTGGGGGTTGGCTGTATTCAGCTTTTAGTGCGAAATTGTGCAACTTGAGGCAGGTGAGCTACTTCATTCCGTTATCATTTAAAGAAGATTTTCCGAACCAGTCGTCCGCATACTTGGTGGTTGGTCTGTTCATTCGGTTTGTTGGGATTTGCGTCGTCCTTGCACCTCGCTAGCCTCACGACTCTTCCGCTGTGGCATCTTCCGTACCCAACAGGAGTTGAAAATGGCCCGTAATCGTATACTTTCCCATAAGAGACCTGTGGTGAAGATTTCATGCCACCTTGCATCAGGCATCACTAGAAAATGGTGTAAGGATTTTTCTACACCTCTTCCAAGTGTCTTTCATAACACACGTGTCAAAAATACCCAGGTCTGTGGTGCATCTACAAGAGTGACTGCGCAATACCCATTGCATCCCACTGCCGTACAGGAGGCATACGCTCTTCTGCGTGTGTGGCACACTGCAAATCGCGGCTGAAATTTCGATGACGAAGCTTGTCTTCACGTGCTACAAAGAACTATCAAGCGGTGTGCATATGAAAATTTGTTGGCGGTCGAGGTGCAGCCAACAAACCGACGGTGCATGCAGGCGAAGAAAAAAATATCGCGCCTTGTACACAACATGACGTACACACAACCTTCCACTGCTGGGCAGCAAGCAGGCGTGTACCTTTCTGCGTGTGTGTCTCTGCTGCTCGCCATGACCGATCGACCGCATCACTGAGACTTCAAAAATTATATGTATGACTCCTTTCTGGGGGTCTCTAGGGAATAATTAGAACGCATTGACCTCGATAGCCTCAATAGGGCTGAAGGTCGGAGTAGCGCATGGTTGTGAGATCGTGGATTGATTGTGCGGGGGTTAAACCCCACAAGGAATAGTTCGAGCAGAGGTGAAGAATCGTTTCTAATTCCCCCCCTGTTTTGTTTCCAAAGAAATCAGCGATATCCTCACACGTGCTCGCGCGCTGAACAGCACTCTTTCCTCCGCGTTCTTTTTGCGGGCGTAACCAGAGATTCTGATTGATGGGTCGACAGGGAACTTACCTAGGGAAACAGCTACCTGCGCTTCAGACCTTGTTTCCGCACGACATTCACGGCGTTCCTTCGACCTGAGGTTGACTTGATCACAAGATGTTATTCGATTTAGCAAGGTATTGCCGGTTGGACGAGGACATATGTTTTGAGAAGGGTACGCACCTCGCACCTCACTGCTGCCCCGACGCTTCAGGTTCGAAGAACTACAACTGGAATGATTGCACGTGTGAGCTAGATTCGTGATTGGGAACCTTCACCGTGAGAGTTTCCTTTGTCTTATGTGTAGGGATGAATGTCGAGGTCGACGCACGGAGGTCACGTGCCGCCATGGGCATGAAGTACGATCATCGAAGCGGGTTATTTTTTGTCGGCTTCCGCAATGTTGCCTGTCGAGTTCATATTGGGAAATGGACTCAACTCATGATCATGAAAATGACGAGGATGGTGCCCTGGAGGTGAAGGTGGCCGCTTGCATGGACAACATGGACAAAATACGTGCACGGTTACACCCTTGTGTTAGACTGTACCTGGCTATGTAAGCCCAGCCCTCTTGAGTATCAGCTCGTCCAAGATTCACCGTACCATTTGAACGAACCTCGCGGTACCGCGCGACCCATCACTCACCCTGTATTTTGCTGTGTTTCATCGGCCTTATCCCTGTAATAGTAATTCCGTGGCTTACCGTGAGACTGACAGGTTGGTGTCCTTTGTCTTCGCAGCGTCGCCGTTCGGTGCGATGGGCTGATGTTGCCCCTGTCGTCCACTTCGAATGCCACCTTTTTTATCGTGCACGTTTGTATTAAGGGCCAGTGCGATGAGCTTAAACGCGTTTGCATGTTGCATTCGTTCACCTGTCATAGGCTGCCGTAAGGTTGCGGGTCAGCGCACGGTCCGGAGTTTCCGCACGGTCCGGAGTCATCGCACAGGGGTGCGATGAAAATTTAATGGCATAACTTTCTAATTCGATTTTAGCACAGGGTCCGGAGTTACCGCGCAGGGGTGCGATGACTCGCAACCTACAGTAGGGTAGTAGTTGAGTGCCAGCGATTTCGGGGCAACTTTCATCCCTGCAACCATGCCAGTGCTGGCATGTAGCTCTGCTGTAAGGGTAGGTAGGTCACCGTCGGATACCACACATGGGGGTATGAAGGAGATGAAACACATTTGTATTTCCATCGGATCGGTAAACTTGAACATTGCCCATTCAACCAAAACACGAGAAAAAAAACAGCAGCCATCAGCTAAAACAACTATTTAACAGCAGTAAATACCATGGAACAGCACCATGGAACAACAGCACTAATGTACCTACATAATATGTTCTACTTCTTTCGCTACGGAACAAATTTCAACCCCGCCACTACCAGAAACACCTAACAGCGCCAACCTCCGTACTGCTGAGATGCACACACAAGTTCAGGCAGCCAACCTGCCACTACTGGTGTGTGTGTGTGCTTTCTCGAAAACCTAGCATCTATCGGGCTGACTGCTGTGGTTGGCTGACGTGCGTGTGTGTGTGTACGTTGCGTGTGGAGCCTGCAGCCGCTGCACAACTGAGGAGTCCGTGCGTCTGCAAAGGGTTTTTTTTCAAGTACCGCACATACCGGAGTTATCGCACAGGGGTGTGCTTTGAAAATTCTTGATAATTTTCCCTTCAGGGTTTACTCAGGACCGCACATACTGGAGTTGTCGCACAGGGGTGTGCGTCATGTATCGAAACCATGCGATTTAATTCGATTTTCGCACAGGGTGGGGAGTCATCGCACGATCCGGAGTCATCGCACAGGGGTGCGATGAAAATTAAATGACGAAAATGTTTTAAAAACGACCGCACCCCTGCTGACCCACAACCTTACGGCAATCCGCCGTTCGTCGCATGCTGTTGGCGTCGTGCTCCAGGACCGATTCCGCCTTCTCTGGGAGGACTGACGGCTCTGCTGTTGCTTCGCCTGGACGGCAACGAACTGAGCGGTGAGTGACGGTACACGTGCCCACAACCAACGCATGCGTACGCCACAAGCTAATCCATTTCGTGGTAGCACCCCAGAAATATTTGGAAGGATTGGTGAAAAGGTAAACGTGAGGATGGGTCCCGTTCCGACCGAAGAGGCTGGGGTGATTTCAAACGTCTTCTAAGTAAAGAGATGCCTTGTCACGATCTTATGCTGCATCGGAAGTATCGTTTCACTCTTTCCAACTCAAGTCTTCTTTGGATGGTTCTCGCTTCCGATCAACACCTATGTTCACCTGCTCACCAGTGGTGTCCAGCTAACTCGGAGAAAGTCACCTGCTAATGTTGTTGAGGACAAGAAATGGTTTGTTTTTCTGAAATTGAACAGTGAGTGTTTACAAAGATGGTCACGTTCATGTCGGAAGTCGAATCCACCACTGTACCGCTCACGGGCCATGCTGGGTTGTATATTGTAGCTATTATTGTTCTGAGAAAGACTAACTAGGAGTGGTGGGCATTCGCCGGGTTCGTAGGGCTGCGAGGATACTCGCAAATTCGGTGTTCAAGGGATAACCTCCACTGGAACGAAATACTACAACACTACAGTTCGACCTATTTTGCACCGTCAGTTGTGCCAATCACTCTCAATAAGTGCAATACTGAGCCCAATCGAGACGTACGAAAGGGTAATATGCCGATGATAATAGCGGGTGTCATCGCTCAGACTCGGAGAGTAAGGCAGGAACAAATTCCCATACGTTCGGGGTATCCCGAACCAAAATAGAACCTTCACGCGTGCACGTTCTTCGAGGCGGGGCAGTGTTCGTCATTAGGATTTTCGACCAATCAGGCCCATGTCTTCAGCCCGTGGAAGTTTACCAAGAGCGCTGTCAACACCACCGCAGTCAATCGAGTTCTTGTAGTTGGCGGAGGGCGAGAGTGAGAACGCCACGGGAATGCGCATCCCTTAAAATATGTTGAGGCAAACGGTATATGCGGGATGAACTCAAGCACGAATCCAGTCTCCGACATCGCGCAATGGTGACGCATGAGGGGGGGCAGTGTGTTCACGTGGTACCATGGTTCAGGCCGTGGCATTGTGTTGGCAGAAGCGACCCGGGTCGTTCAGATTATTGAAATGGAACAATCAGCCCGCGAGGGTTCGGTTTCTCCAACAATCGGTGTAGTCTATGTGAGCATCAGCGACAATGTATCCTAACAAGAACTAAGATGGTTGGCAGTCACTCACTTCAGCTTCGTTCGAAACTGTTTCCAACGATCCCGGTAGTTTCTTGCCGGAACCATGAATTCCGAGGTAGTATGGAACGTTTTTGTGGACGACCAGCTGAAATATATAATTGTGATGTGGGTGTGTTTATTTTTATAAATCATTTTTCAGGTTTGTAATTGTGATAAGATATAGGTGGTGTGTTTTTATTTATTTATTTTTTGGGTTTTTGGTAGACAAGAGTGCAGCAGGTTCCGAAAAACATGTATTGTGACGTGTTGGCGTGGATATGCCCAAAATGGCAAAAAAAAAAAGGCTAGGCCGTTGCTCCTTCACTGAGTGCCTCCCGTCATCGACCTGATAGGGTTTGCGTTGATCTGGTGTAGTGCACTTTTGCGCGTCGCGGTGACGGATGGCATCTCCTGTACATGGGATTATGTGAGCGATGTCGTGTAGGCGATGAGCCGCGGAAGAGACTGTAATCACAACGAGATTCAACCGCGCAACCGTTATACATCTACGCGTTCTTGAGGTGGCCTGCGGATCTCGGTGATGGCTTGTGATGCCACGCGGTAATAGGAAGAGAAGGTCATGGAAGAATCAGGGCGAGAATGGACCAATTTTGGCCTTTGTCCGAGTATCCTGGGGAGATTTCAGTTTTCCCAGTCACGTCATGTTTTTGACATCCCCAGGCTGCATCAGATGCGCCAAGCGTCCTAACTGTTCTGGTTTCGAACAGGACACAGAACACCACCGGTATCGCCAACAACCCCTGACTTTAATGCATCTCGTCTTCCACCACCTCCCGTTTTCAAGCGCCAAAAAATCTCATTCAATAGCAGGTTTTCGGAAACGATCATTTGGCAAGCATCTGCGCCACGTGGTTATTTCTGGTCATCAATAACATACAAACCATACTTCCTGTGAGTCATTCAAAGAGGTGAACTTCGGCTTACAGGTGTAACGAGCTAACTCCAGACATGCACAGAAGCTTTGTCCGTTTGTAACCATGACGAGAAGGCGCGAGGTTGAGTTCGCCCCACCGACCGGTTGGCCGTCGGAGTTAGGTGTTCCCTGTTATGTGGTATGGCTCCAATGTGAGTCTCACGATCCATCGGAAACGACAGCCCCCACCTTTCCCACACTACCCCACAGTTGTTAAACATCGCTCAGACGTGTAACGATGACCTTTTGCCTCTCTCGGCGGAGGAGTCGGGGAAAACATGAAAGTCGTCAAAAATATTGCGCTTATGTTACGGTCATTCACCCAGGCGGGGTTGGTGTTCCTTGAGGTGTTCTCGCCGCTGGGCAAATCCGGTGTGTGTTGTAGTTTGTGCTCGCCAATGTTTCGGCAGGGTATGGGTATAAGAGCGTACCAGTCTATCGAGGAACTCGGCACCACATGTTTATCGAAGGAATCGAAGTGCTTTTGGCGCAGCTAAGTTTGTGCATCACATGAGCATGCGGGAACTTTACTGCGGTTGCGTGAACGTGCCAGCAATTGGTGGATTGGAGAACCCTTGTACGGGGATGAATCGATCCCGTCCCCGAAACCAGGGAAATGGTAAACCCCGATATGTTTCAACTAGCTAGGCGATATCTGGCCACGACCACCGCATCGCAAGTGTGTAGCCACCTAGCAATTTTGGTTCCGTGAGGTTCTTCATCCTCTTCCACAGCTACCAGTAGTCGTGCATTCTCATGGCGTCTTTCAACTTCAATATTGGTCAAATAATGTCAGTTTCAAGTGATCATCACGTTTTCTTGAAACAAAGTTGACCAGGTCTCTGGAATAGACACGAAAGGTGTGGGACTATCATTCTCATACTCAATATGTCCAATTCCAACCCTGCAGAGAGTGATTGTTGTTGTTGACTCAGGTTCCAAATCGGGGTTACGGGATGTGCTTTCGCCGGATTATCTGGCCCTCATCCAACTTCAATGACTGGAGTGTATGGGGTCAGTAGTTTTGACGAGGTCAGTTGGTTGGGGTGTCAGAATCTCTTTCTCCGGCTTTCTTTTTTGCCACCAAAGTTTGTGTAGGGCCGCCTGGACAAATGCCATTCAAATCATGCCAACCTGGGTTAGTACTGAATAGAGGTCAGGAATGTTTTGCTCTATATACGTTTTACTATGGAAGCGCGACGAGAACGTTGACACCAACATCATCAGGGCATTAACCTTACCTTCCAAGTGCACTCGGACTCGCGATTCGTCGGTGTAACCATTGGTTTGCTGTTCGAAACGGATTCTGGCCCTCATGTCGAGGTTTATTTGCCCGAACGTCACGTTCTATGTCCTTGTATCCCCCAGCCTCGAGATGACGTTCGTTCTCGTTTGGTCAATTACACGAATTTCGGAGTTCACAACCGCTTTCCATGATCACCTTGGGCGCAGTGCCAGAAACATGCGTTGATTCTCACCCACCGCCCTGCCCCACCCGTGATGTGCACGGCAAATATCTTGAATGTATTTTTTAACCCTGAGGCCCCCTCTGCTAGCGGGGCGGTGGATATGATTGGAGGCAACACGAGATGAACAGCAGCGTGTTCACTCTTTCTTCGTTCAGCAGCAGAAACATGGATACGCAAAAGGTGCTCTCGAGTGTCAAGACCTGTTGCACGAAACTCTTTTCATTTGCGTCGGTGCTGCCGCTGATTTCCTCAGGCGCCATTCCACCCGAGCTGGGCCGGCTGACGGCGCTAACGAGGCTAGATCTCGACGGCAACAATCTTTCCGGTGAGGCCTTGCAGTTGGTTGTCTCGCGTGTAGTGAGTGTTGGCTGTTGGTTGTTGGTAGTTTTTGGCGTTTTCTATGCTAGCCTATCGTCGGCGTGTTCGGCGTCTCTGCCTCGGGAGCGACCGGTGGCCACCTCGTGTACTTCATGCGATGGCGATTCGCTTGGTGTGACAGCCGCTGGTCATTGCTGTTGTACTATCCCGTCGAAGTCCAGCAGGTACAGCAGGTACGTCATCTGCTATCGCCCATGAAATATCCGAATGAGCTGGGAACCAACTCACCTCCGCGCTTTAGAGACTTTCCACTTCAATCTCGCAGTGTGGTAAATCATTCCATTCCAGACGCTGGGTGTTCTTGAATTTGTACATTTGGTGTAAGGGATGGTTGGCAATTTCAACAACGTCATCAGTCGTGGCAACGGCTAGGCACGGGTTACTCGGTCAACACCTCCTGAAACATCAAGCTCACTACCTCTAGGGCATGAACATCTAGCCGTCTCTATTCTCTAGTGACCGAGGACCCATTCCAGCACCCGTCAACCACGCAGAAGTTTCTCAAGAGTTTCTAGAACGTAGGATCTGGGCGGTTTGTGTTTGGTGGAGCCAAAAATTGAAAATGTACCAACCGTTGGAGTTCGCAAGTCGATACTTTGTTGGCGGATATCCCCCCCACAACATTTCTTCCGGCGTTCTTCGTTCATGACAGGAGGGGGTTGCATGGCTTGATTCTGCTTCGTGATCATGCTCTGCGTAAGATTACGCAAATTGCAGAATCATAATATGAACAGGGAACAGCTTAATGTGATCCCTTGCTTACTGTGATAGGACCATTGCCCGAGTGCGCGTGTCAATGAACGACGTGGTCCCAAGCAAGGCCTTAAATTTCCACGATGGTCTACTCGGGTATAGTATTCGCCTCTCGCAGAGGTAGCCTACGGTATGTAACTCCATCCTTCGCCCTGGTTGATACAAAATTGATTATTGAGCAATAATACGTTGGGTGTGTTTTGTTTTGGGTGTTTTTATTTTTTCAGTTCTGGGGACGCAATATTACGACAACGTGCGTTGTTTCTCTTCATCTTCCATCCCCTCCCGATTCCGGACACCTACAAAGATTCCACATTCCGTGGACGGTTCTCTGTAAGTATATATTTGCAAGCATCTTCGGCACCTCGTTTTGATATTCTCATGGACACACTGCACACCATGCTTTCTTTGAGCCGTGCAAGGAGGTGCTTTCCCGCGTGCTGATGGGGCGAACTGAACACCTACACCAACAGATTTCGTTATCCGCGACTTAATCGTGTAACAACCACCAGAACGCGCGAGGTTGATTTCGCCCCCCACGATCATTTGGCCGACGGGAAGTCTTTTCGGTACGCCTTTGGTCTGTACGGGGAACCTCATGGTTCATCGTATGTTGCAAGCGACGATACTGGTGAAACTGGGGCATTTCCGACATGTCTGTCTTTGGCTCGGGGGAGGAATAGATCTGCAGCTATAGCACCCACCGTGTGTGTCCCTTCTATGTATCGCCTTGTTCAAGGGCACCCTAGGCACGTCGCACGTTGTTTTCCAGAGTTGCCACGCAGATTACCAAAGCGAGCTAGCCCCGGGATAATCCTGTTCGGTGTTGGATACGTGCCGCGAGCAGAGGTCAGAAGGCGCCTGCACGAATGTTGGTGCAAGGGGAATCCTTGGAAACAGGACTTCCTGATGAGCGGACCGGCAGGATACATTGGTCATACCCTCTGCGTTGTGTCGTCTGTGTGCCAAGAAGGACGAGGTTTGCCTCTCAGATGCGATCAAACTCCGTTCACGAGGTGACCGTTCGCTTGAGAGATGCGTTCATGCTACCTGTGGGCCTTAAGGAGGAGGCCGTTACGCAGAGAACAGAGAGTCATCCGTGTGGGATTTGTCAAGTTTTCCACGTGCTAATGTTGCCATAGGTCGATGAAAGAGTCGAGGCGGGTATGGACCAGTTTTGGTCCTGCTCCAAGGAACCTGGGGAGTTTTTGCAGTTTTTCCAGTACACGTCGTGTTTTTCACATCCCCAGGCTGCATCAGCAGTACGAAACGTCCTGAATGTTCACAAGCCCGTGAATGGTTTCTAGCAGATGTCGAACTCTTCACTGAGACTACCACCTGTGATAGCTTGTGTACAATACACCAACGAACCTAGACTTTGTTATAGTGGTCTTCCGTCACCTCCCGAGTTCTTCCCCACGCAACCGCACTCTATAGGAGTTTCTCGGAAGCCAGCAATTGGCAGGTACTTGCGTCACTTGGTTACTTCTGGTCATCGAGAACCCGCCAAACCATACTTTTTGTGATTCATTCAAGAAGGTGTTTTTGGCTTACAGGTGTTACGAGCTAGCTCCGGGCATGAACAGAAGCATTGTCCGTTTGTAGGCGCGACGAGAAGGCGCGAGGTTGAATTCACCCCACCGACCGGTTGGCCGTCGGAGTTGGGTGTTCCCTGTTATGTGATATGGCTCCAATGTGAGTCTCACGATTCATCGGAAACGACAGTCCGCACCTTTCCCCGCTACCCGACCATTGTTGGACATCGATCAGACGTGTAACGATGACCTATTGCCCCTCTCGGCGGAGGAGTCGGGGGAAACATGAAATTCGTCAAGATTGCCCTTCTCTCTTAAGGTCCTTCACCCGGGCGGGATTGGTGTTCCTTGAGGTGTTCTCGCTGCTGGATAAATCCATTATGTTTTGTAGTTTGTGCTCGGCGATGTTGCCGAAGGGTATGGGTATATTTCCTCTGTGTCATAAGTCTGTGCCGTTATGGGCGCTCAGTCGTTGGGGTACTTAAACGTTGACGTTTAGCCTTTGACCGGGTGCGTTGAAAGGCAAAGAGCATACGAAGATGACTAAAAAAAATACTTATAATCGAAGACCGTGTTACACACTAAAATTAGGTCAAAATATGCCCATTTTGGCCGTATTTCGGTATAAATAATTGAGAAGTATTTTGAGAATTTTACGACTTCGCAGTAGAACACACCGGGGTCAGAAAGCGACAGAGGGAAGGGACGTTGGAGAGGGTGGTAAAATACGATATGGAGGCTTTGAGAAGGCTTACGCCTGGATGGCATCGAGTCCCAGCGACAGCGAGGACGACTAATCGAGTTTTTCCCTTTGTTTTCCCCCGATAGCAACAGACATTTGTTTTACCCCGCAAGTGTCTTGGTTTTGGTGTGGGAACCCCAAGTGTCTTGGTTTTGATGTGGAACCAAAACTGTCTTGGTTTTTGTGGGGGGTCACGCTTACTTGTTTGATTATTGGCGGACGCGGCACGTATCGTTGAGTAGGACGGGGGGGTTGGGTTCGGGCACTACTATCGTTTGTTGCCCTGCAAGTGTCTCGTTTCTTGTGTGGGGCCTCCAAGTGTCTTGGTTTTAGTGTGTAAATCCTAAGTATCTTGATTTGAGTGTGGGGGGTCACTATTACATATGGGGGGCGCGTTTGGCTGATGGAGTATAGGAGGGGGGTTATCTTTGGGGTGGGGATAATTCTTGAGTTTTTTGGGGGCGGGACAGGCGTTTAGCCTCACCCACCCCCTACCTGGAAATGGTCAAAATATGGCCGTTTTTGGGCCAACTCAATGTTCTCCGGCCTTTCAGCCGCATGGTTCAAGCACCAACTGAAAAAAAGAAAAAGTTTTTCTGTCTCAAAAAACGCCGGAGAATTCAACGAAAAAATCGGAAAACAGATCAGACACCGTTAAGGGGGCGCAAAAACATAACGGCACAGACTTATGATACAGAGGAAGGTAAGAGGGTAACAGTCTGTCGAGGAACTCGGCACCACATCTCTGGCTTGGGAGTCGATGCTTCTGCACCTCGTTCCAGCGACACGCCGGGCTCTGACCGTCCCTGGAATGTGCCATTTCTAACATTCAACCGTCAAGGCATTCTGTCATACCTTACATGAACCATGACTAACGCGCCCTCAGGCCTGAATTGCTCCAACACACCGATCTCGAAAATGTGGTAAAACTACAAGCACTGCGTATTGCACTATCAGAACGTCTTCACAGCAACGATTTATTGTTCTCTTTCGAATTGCATTTATTAATATTTTCTACCGCCCGAGGGAAGAGATACCAAACTGGCAGAGAGCACATTCCCGCAGACGCGTTTCTGCGGCCTTTCTATCGTGCCTCTGCCTCTCTCCCAATAAAGGCTGTCTCTCTCTTCCCTCCAAACAGCAACTGAGGGTGCCCTCTCCTGCGGTGGAGGGAACCAATCTTACTGCACACAGTAGTCTCAGATGACCAAGTCCCTAAAATGGTACCCTACCATTTTCTTCGCCAACATCAAGGTCATCATGACACTACTCGTGCAGTGGGATTAGGTCCTGCTACTGCCTACCTACCGCACACAGTGCTTTCCCCCGATTGCCTCCCGACTCGCTATGTCGTACCGAACGGGACACCCCTTGCGAGTCCTCTACTGTGGGCGGCTCCTACACATTCCTTCTGACTTCATCTCCCCGCCCTTCGGGATACTCGTTCCAATGTGTTGCCCCCAACAGCCATATACAGCAAATTCCCAAATCCTTAGCTAAATGGTGCAGCGCGCGTTAGTTTCTGGGATTCACCCCTATTTCGTAACTATTTGCCTCGAAGCTCCGCGGGCTTGGGCATACTTCAGAACTTGCACTGCACAACCTTTAACTAAGACAGGATGTTAACGGCGCGTCATCGGGCAACGTTGCACAACATGACAACGACGCCACCACCAGAGCAACTGCTCCGCCGTCTGCTCTGTATCCCGATCATGGGTCGTTAACCTCATCCCGATTCTTGGATCGCCTGATGCGATGCACGAGGGGAACCCCGACCACTCCGGCGTGACGACGGCAGGAATAATCGGCACCCGGCGGTGATAATGGTGGCTTCCTACACACCGCCGCCGCATCGACCAGCTGCCCCGCTCCGCGATTGAGGACCCGATGAGGTCGTCCATCAGGTCTGAGTTCGCTTGTGCCTTAAATCTCGCTGCAGCCCTTATTGCCATGCCGTCGGGCCGCCCTCATTCGGCCGTGTGTTTTAATTCACTCAGCTCTCGGCGACCCCTTCAATAACATCCTTTTGATTCCACCGCCGCCCCTGGGCCGCGGTCTGCGGTCCGCGGAGAAGACCGTGCACGGCACGGGCGCCTTGCTGCTCCCCGAGCGGGCGTAAGCCCTGGCTCCCATGAAGACGGTCGCGGCGTGGTCGCGGCGTGGGGCACCCGGCCGACATATCCGCCGTCATGGCTTCTGAAAGGAAACACCTGGCGTTGCCGGCCACGATCCCCACGCACCGGTCCGCCCGCGTCCTGCCGCCCTGCCCAAAAAAATCCTCGATTCAATCGCCATCTGCGAGTGTGCAAGCGCTCCCTTTCACAACAAGCAACAGAGCAAAACGAAACCGAGTTGATGCGTTTCGTCCACGCGAATAGCGGAAAAATTGGCATTTAAATATTTCGTGCGTGCATCGCACGAATGCCGACTGTGTAAATGTGGGTAGTGCTGTTGAAATAAGCCCCCCCAAACCAGGCCACCAAAACACGATTGATGTATTTCGCCCCGGCACATACCGATTGCATATCATCTGCACGAGGTACATGACCAACCGCCTAATCGCACAAACTCGGCGGCCGCAGGAACGGCACTACTGTATGAAATAGGCAGCCCTACCACAGAACCAACAACGAATGTTGGTTGTTTTGTCCTGGCGGATACTGACAAATCCACACCATGTTCATGATTCTACTGGATAGTGAGAATCGCTCGAATGCGACAACCGCGGGAAGCACTGTTGTTGCTAGGAACACGCCCACACCCACGGCCGCCATTCACGACTCATGTGTTTGATTGTCGGCATAATATATCCGCGTGAATCGCCCACTGCGAAAACCCCGTCAGCACTGTTCGAAACCAAGCCTACAAATCATGGTCGCCAATCACAAATTCATGTGATTCGCAGTGGCAATGTTGAAAACATATTTTGAGTGCCATGATTGCCGGATTTTTTTTTTTTGCCAATGCGCTGGCCGCATTAGACAGCGTTTTTCAACCGGAGCTCCATCACCACTCGCAGAAATCACCATGATATGACTGGGACACGTTAGATTGGGTGGTCTAAGCAGATGCTGGCAACCAAGTTCTGATCGACATGTCTGCAGAAATCACACGAATGCGACGGCCTCGGCAGGCAACATCGTTGCAACAACTACCGCACCACCGCCAGCCACGATTGATGTGTCTTGTTCCCGCAGACACTGACCGAGCACAATATGAATGGATGGTAAGACTGCGTGAATCATCAAAGCGCGACCATCGCAGTTGGCATCGCTTCGAAAACCTAACGCTCCCACCCTATCTGCAAAACATTGTAGACGTGTTTAGTTCCGTCGCCTACTTAGATTTTATTCCTCGTGATGCATTCATGGCTGCGTGAACCGTGCAAAGCGACATCTGTGATATGCCGCAAACTTCATGACCGCCAAGCACAAGTGATATTTGTGGTCCCCGCAAAAGAATGGGCTGCGTAGACCGCACGATGCGACACTCTGGTATGTACTGCTGCGAAAACAACAAGCCTACCAACCACGGTCGCCAATCACGATCCCGGCAGAAATTATGTGCTTGAGTCGCCCACTGCGGAACCCCTGCTAGTTAGCACTGGTCAATACGAAGCACCGACCTGGACCGTCAAACACGATTGATGCGTCCGGTGCCGGCATACACAAGTCTGCGTCAATCTGCGACAATTATCGTACGTAGCACTGTTCCGGTCAAGCTCACCGACCACGGCCCCTAGACACGAGTCATGTGTTTGGTCCCGGCATAAACTGATCTGCGTGAATCGCCCAATGCAACGACCCTGGTAGATATCCATGTTCAGAAACAAGAAGCTACCAACCACGGTCGTCAAACACGATTTATGTGCTTGGTTCCGGCATGAACAAATAAATATGTGTGAATAGCCCGATGCGACAATCCTGATGTTCCAAAATGAAGTTCACCAGCCACCGCCGCCAAATACGATTGGTGTGTTTGGTCCCGACATACACAAACCGGCGAGAAGCGCCCCATGCGCAACCCTGGCAAAATCTCCCAATGCCACAACCTTGGTAGGAAACACTGTACAAAGTGAAGCTCACCAGCTACGGCCGCCAAACACATGAACTCGCAAGACCCAATCAAGCTTGCATTTCCACCTAGCTGGAAACACTCGCAGATCGCTGCAGACCCCGCAAAAACATTACAGCCCCGAGCTGATACGCTTGAAAGCTCCTTCATCCCCAGTTCCGTCTCTTCCCCATTACTGCAGCCCTTTCAAACGCCCTCTTGGTGTTCGTTCGCTACTCCACGTTCCTTTTTGAGTTCGCACGTTTGATGTGCCGAAACATGAGCAAAAAATGTGATTGCTTTGCCCGCATCCGGGAAGTAAGTGCGCACCAGAACGTGTATTTTTCACGGGGTTGTACAACAGAATGAAGAAGAAAATGATTTCGAAACCGCTCGCACCCACCGGCGCTTTCTCAAGGCGCTTTGCTGTATTTTCTTGTTTTCGGAAGAACTTGGCGACATGCCTGCATCTCTGGCTCGTCGATGCTCACTCACTTCGTTTCAGCACACCCTGAACTCTGACCGTCCCTTGGATGTGTAATCTCTCACATGCAACCGTCGAGGCATTCTGTCATACCTTGCATGAACTATCACTAACACGCCTCAGGCGTGAGTCCAAAATGTGGGAATTACAGATACAGAGACCGTGTGACACTATCCGAAGTTTTTTGTAGCACCAAAAGTGCATCATTCTCTTTGACCCGGAAACACACAAGGGGTGGAACGATGGGTAGGCAGGGTGAAGAGTTGTTTCATCTGCAAATGACTATCGTTTGTTACTTGAAAAGGATTCAGCCAGGCACCGTATGGTCCGTCCGTGTTTGGTTTGGGAAAATGCAGTCGAATGACAAACGTCGGCCGAGTATTTACGGTCATGAACAGGGAAATGGAAATGCATAGCTTGGTGTGGGTTGAGGATTGGAGAACGTTCGCTATGAATGGGATGCAAGCTTCCCCGAACCGTGGCATACACCGAAAACGGACGCTGGCCTCGTCAGATGACCATGAAACCCTTCCGGAAAACAGATTTGGGCAAACCCGACCAAACAAGCCCTTCGATGGACTACCACTCTCGAGATTATGGCGGAAGCTTTGGTGCGGTTCGGAATTTACCCGACTTGGAATGTGGTCATGGTTTGACATGTCTCATTAACGCTACAGTCGTCATTTCGTTGTGGTTGACGTCATCGCGCATGCATCAAAGCTCCGTCTACCGGCACTGGGCAGGTTCATGGCGGCAGACGTATGTCCTGATTTTGCACTCAAATGTTGATGGACCGTTGGGCAAGCGCAAGAGGCCAGTCCCCCGCGTGGCTTGGAGTGGTCGCCGCATTGGTAGCGTTGGAAGGTCACATGCGTCCGGTATCCCACCATATTGGTGGCAGCTTGATGACCTGCTGAATACATCGATCTGTTGGCTCTCACTTACTCGGATTTGCGAATTCGCTTTGGAACATATCGGCACAGGTACGACCACCGTTGTTTGGATGCCTCAGGCCTTTGAATACCGCACCCTCTATTGTCAAGAGGACATGCGGTCAAAACAAATGTCGATTCATCGCACACTCTTGCTCTTCTATCAACTTCTGTGATGCGGGGTCTTCAGCCACACAAACTAGCCAGCACAGCATCTCCTGTGGGATGGAAGATACGAACGGTGACTAAGCCAGGCAGGCTTAAGAAAGAATACTCTACCGATACCACAGAACCCAGCATGTCGTGTGCGCTCAAGCAAAGAATGTGTTGTTTTCTTCCAACCTTGTACATCACCGAAAACAGGTTCAGGCTTCGAGATTGTATGTATCAGAACACGGACGCCGGGCGAACATTTCCCTGCCTGAGCAGAGTTGTGTAGGTGTTTGGATGCTTGGGAGAGATTCAAGAGGTCACGCTACGGGAGAAAGGCATCCTAGCGAGCCGTTTGCTGGAGGTGTTTGACTCATGTCTGTTGCCCTGAATGCATGGGATGACTTGTAACCCACTACATTTTCAAACGCAAAGTCGCTCTCAGAACAGTTA
>FN648760.1:4629-49386 GCA_000310025.1 Ectocarpus siliculosus | reverse complement strand
TCGCGCGGGTAAGGATCGCCGATCGTGCTCTCGTTCCACCAACCAACTTTATATCATCGGGGAGAGGGAGAGAGCAAGGCGAATAGTTCTGATGTGTCCGACGACGTGTCGTACACGCAAGAGGCACCGCCCCCTCTCTCGTTTGCCAAACCTGCTTTTTACATGTCAGAGAAGGAAATAGGACAGTTCAAACAGCCATGATGAATGTGTCCGACGCTTTGTCGCGCGAGCAAGCAGCATCCCCCTCAGTTTGTTCTTGAAAGCGAACGTTCGAGCAGCCATGATCTTTCGGAGGATTCGTCGCGCGCGCAAGAAGCACCGATCCTTCTCTCGTTCTTCAAATCAGCTTTTTGAAGGTCAGGGAGCGGGAGAGAGCACAGTTCAAGCATCCATGGAGTGTCCCACGCTTGGTCGCGCACCCGAAAAACACCGATTCCGCTCTCGTTCTACACACCAGCGATTTTCGACCCCGGGAGAGGCTGAGGCCAAGTTCTAATAGCCATGATGCGTCCGACGATTTGTTGCGCTCGCAAGGAGCACCGATCGCGCCCTTGTTCCACAAACCGGCACTTTTTGTAGTCTGGGAGGGGCAGGGAGCAAAGTTCGAGCATCCATGGCGTGTCTGACGCTTGGTCGCCTCACGCAAGAAGCACCGATCCTTCTCTCGTACTTTAAACCAGCTGTTCATATGTCAGAGAGGGAGAGAGCAAATTTCGAACACCATGGCATCCCACGCTTTGTCCCGCGCGCAAGAGCACCGATTCTCCATTCGTTCCACAAACCAGCAATTTACAAATCTGCGACAGGCAGAAACCAAAGTTCAAATAGCCATGATGTGTCAAACGGTTTGTCGCGCACGCGAGGAGCACCGATCGTGCTCTCGTTCCACCGACTTGCATTCATCAAATCGGGGACAGGGAGAGAGCAAAGTCCGAGCAGCCATGATGTGTCAGACGCTTGGTCGCGCGCGCAAGGAAGCAGCGACCCTCTGTTCCGCAAAAGCTTCTTGTACGATGATTGAAACAGCCATGATATGTCCGACGATGTGCTGCGCACGCGAAGAACACCGATGGCGCTCTCGTTCCAGCAACCAGCACTTCTTAATTCGCGGAGAGGGAGAGAGTACAGCACTTCGAATAGCTATAATGTGTCCGACGACGAGTTGCATGCGCAAGAAGCACCTTTCCTCCGTTCTTTCTTCAAAGAGTGCGAATAGATAGGATCACGCCTCGCCGATTCCCCCCCCCCATTTAGACGAGTACTGCAAATGAAGAAGACTCCACACTACGAGCCAACTTTGACTGTGCGGTTGCTCGATGATGGAGGCGATTTGTACGCCGATGGATTGCTCCAAAGGAGGCCGTGTGCACCACCTTCTCAACCATGCCACGTATAATAAATACAAATGTTTTCATGTTTGCCCGCGTGGCGCCATATACCACTTACGCCAGCGTGCGAAAAAAGCGGATAATGTCTGAGCTACATCACGGATTGCCTGCTCTATGATACCACAGTCACTTGCGTAGCACACGCCCCCCGCAACCGCGCCACACTGAACGGTGTACAGATCCTTCATCATTTTTCCCGCCTGCCCTGCCTGGCTACCTAGCCTAACACCCACGAATGCTCAATCTGCGCAATGGGATTTTCATCCCCACGCACTGGCGCGTGACACTGAGGGGTAGCAACGCCATGCCCCGGGTCTACGTTTGACGCGTCGGCTGCAGCAGCAGCGATAGCTAGCTTGTTTCCGGGCTACCATGTCCCACTCTATCTCCTTAACACATCACACAAGAGCAAGCTCGGCCGATGGCGAAACCCATCACCATTACGACCGAGCAGCAGTAGATTCGCCCGCGGCAGCCTCCTTCGTTTGTACCCCTGCCCACGTACAGCAGCTACGGTCGCTGTCCTATTCCCCATTCTTATCCGGAGAGTACCCCAGGAACGGTCCGTCCTCCTTGCTGTTGTACCTGTGGATAACAAGACGTGGCGCGACGTTTTTTAGTTCGGTTTTCAACAATCTTGCTCGCAAACATACCCGACGAACGAAAACAACACCACGCACCTGGACAGGGCCGCCAAGACCACACCCACCCGAGGCTTCGTCGCCCTGCGCTTCAGACCCGGCAGCATGCGAACGATCGGCGTTGATTTCTCCAAGGCGTTCGGCCAACACCAGGAGATCGCGTGAACTGCATCCACCTGCTTCAGCAAGCGTATGACACCCTTCAGTCCGAGCTCCACGTCTTCCGAAGCATCCCATTCGGTCTCCCACAAAGGTAGAATCGATTCGGCGATCGCCAAGGGCGTATCGTGTATCACACAATCTCCTTCGATTCCTTCATACCGAACGCGCGATGCCACGTCCGCGCCGGCGTCAAGGAGCAAGCGCGTGATTCTGGGAGAATAGAAGCCCCCCAGCTCAAATGCGCTCACAAGAGGGGTGTCTTGGAAAAGTTGGTTGGAGTACATGGGCAAGGTACTGTCGTGGGCCATGTTGGCGTATGCACGCGTACTGGTATTCGCAAGAAGGAGCTTGATACACTCCTCACGCCGACCTTCCACGGCAGCACACAGTGCAATGCCCTCCGCGTCAACCGCACCGTTGTCAAACAGAAAAGTGACGATATCTACTTGATTCTGAGAAGCGGCCTCCACGAGAGCTTGCGTGCCACCGTCACGAGAACAACTGTCGATTCCGAATCGCTGTACTAGTTCGCGGACAACTTTCAGGTGTCCGTTTTCAGCAGCCGCGTCGAGCGGGAGGCTTTCGCCGTCGTATGCAGGCAAGAGCGGATTCGCCTTCGCCCCAACGAGAACCCTGACATCTTCAAGTCTCCCTTGTCGTGCCGAAATGTACAGGGGTGTCGCTCCGCCTTCTTGCTCACTATCGACATTCGCACCTGCGTGGATCAGCATCACCATTCCTTTGTGGAATCCTTTCGCCGCGGCCACGTGAAGCGGCGTACCGTCTACACCACGCGCTTCAACGCCCGCTCCGGCCTTGACCAGAGCCTTGCTGACGGCCAGGTGTTTGTTGACAATCGACAGGTGTAGAGCTGTCGCACCGTCATTGTCCGCCACCGACACTCTGGCTCCGAGTCTCAAAAGGACCCTTACGACCCGCAAGTATCCCATGGTGGAGGCCGCCATCAGGGGGGTCCGGCCCACATCACCGTAGCCTCCGTCGATGTTTACCGACCCTTGAGAAAGCACGGCAACCGTGCGCTCGACGGAACCACTAGCTGCGGCATCATACAGTTTGCTCAGAGTTGACGGCATGTTGGAAATGGAAACAAGTATTCGAAGCGCTGTCTATTGTTTCCTGGAAGTAGTGGCAATACACCTAACGCCTCCTCCTCTTTTCCGAAACCGAGCTTACATCAAGAAAAGCTTACTTTTTGGTACCGTATCCTTTTTTTATTCGCGTAGTGTGCAATTTTGACTTTCGTGTTTTTGCAAGGTGTCTCCCATGCGCTTCGCGACCGAAGCGGCCTTTGACTTATTTGCCGTGAGTTTTGAAGGTGACTACACCTCGCGTTTGGTATCCCCTCGCCGGACTCCTCCCTACAACGATTACCTAGTTTTTGCCGCGGCAGCTACCATTCCTGCTCTCTTTATGACGGCGGTCGCTCTGAGTTTCGAGTTCTTCACAGCCTTTTCCTTGGCGGCAGCGTCGACAACCGCCTTCTTCTTGGTCGTTTCTTTCGCAGCTAGGGCCGCGCCAGCTTTCTGTCTCCCATGAGCGCGAGTGTTTGGTGGACGCTGTTTTTCTTCGGGATTCTGGCCACACCACTTCACACGTCTCTTCTTTCCATTATTTTCATGTTTTTGTAGAATTGTCTGCTCTCTGTTTTTCGAGGTGTATTCTCGCCTGCGATATCGATCACTCTTCAGGATACTCGGGAGCTTCTCCGACGGAGCGTATCTCAATCTTGTTCGCGCGTAGAAAAATGAGCCACGGGTGGGGCGCGAGGCACTCGTTTGGTAGCATTTCAACTTTTCCCGTACACACCACCATCTGATCCTTATTGCCTTGTGTATAAACTTTAACTTATTTTCCCCGCGTCGCGACCAACTATTGTCAATCCTCGCCTTGCAGCAGGGAAAAAGCAGTCGGTGTCAGCAGCAGCAGGAGCTTTGACGTGCACAATTTCCCTGCCTGGTTGGGATACGGTTTCGGTCGGGCTGGTGGTGGAGCCGGATCTTGTTGGGGATCACCGGTGACGCTGAAACCGTGTAGTCGGAGGGAGCGAGGATCTTCTGGGCCAGACCCAAGCCGGGCGGAGGCAGCAGGAGGGAGCGGTGAAGGAGAGACAAGGGCGTGAAGGACGCCGAAGCCCACGGCATACTCGAAGAGGCCAATCTTCTGTCGGCGGGCGCCCAGGTTACGGTCTCCACCGCCGCCGACTCTGCGGGGAACCATGAAACCCAACTCAACGTGAAGAGGAAGGCAGCGTGGGTGAAGCCCCAGAGCACTCGCAGGTTGTTTCGTTTGTCGTTTCAACCAATTTGACCCCTGTAACGTAGCCCCGGCCTCCGTCCTACCCAAATTTTCCTCTGCAGATATGGCCAGACAGGGTTTGCTTTCGCCAACCGGTTCATGCGGAGGAAAAAGTTTCCCCCCGGCTCCCCTCAAGAACAAGGGCGTGATGTTCGTGGTGTATCGGCGCCTAAACGCCGGTCGCTCTCTGTTGTTGGCCACTTTGTACGACGGGGAGGATACTTCGGTGGGGGTGGGCTTGGTTTTTTGTTCCAAGTACGGAGGAAGATACATCCCTTGAAATATCTGTTTGCGTGGTCGTGCAAAATTGGATAGCGTTGTTCGAGATTAACTGACACAGTTTTTAGGTGTCGTTGACGTCCTCGTTTCGAGTTGATAGCGGATAAAATAGCTGAAGTCGAACCCCGTCGTGATACGCACAACAACACAGCATGGCGTAATTCCGCGGGAAAAATCAGAACCTACATCGAGTGGGAGATCACTAGAGCTTCGACCCCGCACCTAGTGCAGACAGGCGCAACTGTAGGAATCTGTGGTTTGCATGTCGCGTTCATGGGCTGGTACCAATCGAAACACTTTCAAATGAAATCCCGAACATGAGAAAGCGCGGAGGGGATTGATCGTCACGAAACAAGGGGCACTACATGGCTGTGATAGATTAACAAGAACACATGCTCGGGACGCACGTATGGAAAACTCGAAGATCGCTTCATGGCCTCCGACCACAGATCATTCGGAGAAGCCGGGCGACCCATCTGCCGGTCGAGTTCACAGACGACATTCTGCCTCAGCTGAAGAGCCGCTTCTGCTGTGTGACGAAAAGGTAACGGAAAATGAGACCACAACCGCTCCTGTTCGCACACCGCCGCAAATCTCCGTCTGTTCCGAAGAGGCGGTGAAGGCCACCGACGCGAAAGTCGCCCTCGCTGTATGGTCGGAATACAGTAGTAGCGACCCAGCACGTCAACAACAACGCTTTTTATCTGCAACCCATCTTCGTGGAATGATTGATTCTGAAAACGGAACGTAGGGTCCAGTGGCCACTCCGTCAGCGTAACGCTGCCATATTGTGGGTATCTTCTCGTCGCGCTGCTTGCCGGCAATGCTTTGCGAAGACGTGCTGATTGGGTGTATCATCCGAGACACGTTCTCGTGAGTCCTGCCGCATGTTTGGTTCGCCGAACCTCTAGCACGCAGACGCACAACACTGGGCAGAAACGCAACGAGAAACCCAAACTGGATGTTGTCTGAAATACATAGTCTAGGCACGCCTGTGGCTGCAGACATTCTCTGTCGGTGTGCGATTTTAATTCTCTCAACGTCGCTGCCTGTGGTTGCAGACATTATGTGTCGACGTGCGGTTTCACTGCGGTTCGGCGCTTCAAGTTACACACATCGAGGTCCCTCGAGTACTTTTATTTGTAGTGTTTGTTGGATTCACAAGATGCACCAGGTGTTCAAAGCAGCAGGTGCCAGTCGGCGGCAACGGCAGAAGGAATTAAAAACCCCGGGGAGTATCGTCGATGTCGTCAACAAATAATCCACGGACCCCCTTTTGGAGGAAGTTCGAAACGCTATATAGAGAGAGCCATCGTCGCCACTGCACCCCTACAATACGAAGCGAAGCGAAGAAAGCATTGGTTTCAAGATGTCAAGGCATTGTGTGTCGGTTCTTCTCCTGGTTTGTATCGCACAAGCATGCTTGGCCTTCGTCCCGAGCTGGACGGCGACGTTCAGGTCGCCACGCTTGCAGCCCCCTCCTTCCACGCCTGCAACGGCGACGTGTTCGCTCTCGCAGCCCTCTGATGCGACCTGCCCTGTGTTCGGGGCTTGTGGCACTTGTGGGGCGCAATTTTTTTACCCGGTGCGAGGGATGACGAGCTTGAGCGCGATGAGCGAGGGCGACGAGGAGGAGGGGGGCGGCGATCATGATGCGCGAGAAGCTGCCGATCGCATTCCGGCGGCGGACGAAATCCGTGCGGTCCAGGATGACATCCGTGGTGTAGAGCGCAAGATCGAGGATGCAGAGAAGGAGACGGCAGAGGTTGTCAAGAAGATTGATGATATTGAGGCTGCTATTGCTGGGGGCTCCAGGTACCTCGGAATGACCGACCCCGAAGCCCTCTTGAAGCGACTAGGCAGGAAGGAGGAGCAGCTACGCAGGAAGGAGGAGCAACTCCGCGAGCTCCTTTTGAAGAAGGAGGACCGGCTCTCCAGGATTGAGCAGCTCCGTGCCAACAACGCCCCCGCAGGTATAGAAGCGTCCTATTACCGTATATGACACAAGATAACACACCCCCCTGGACCCGATTTTCAAAGCTCGGATTACTCCACGACGAAGAGGATGCATAAATGAAACAATACGTTTTCGAACAGCTCTCGACGAGACGGTTCCAACGCCGCCGTTTTCGGCGCTGTGACTCTTCCTACTGTTGAGAAATCGAGCTTTGAAAATCGGTCAAGGGGGGGTGTTATCTTGTGTCATATACGGTATATGTGGAGATCCACAACAGTGTACAGATTAGGGGATGCAGGTCGCCCGCTATAAAAGCAGACCATTTGAAACAATTCGAGGAGTTCCTTGTGGCTGGTACATTGTAGTGCTGTCGTTTTGCACGGTCAATTCGCCTCCTTTTTTTAAGCAACCTGCTGACGTTATGGTAGATCTACGCTCCTCAGCAACTTTTCTAAACTGCCGCCGCTACTGCGTTAGGCGGCTGCTGCTGTCCTTCCGTTGCTTCACGCGCTCTGTAGCTGTCACACGTTACCCGACTTTGCTACAGCCCCTGCGTGGACTCGATCACGGAATGACACCCCCAACAATAGACTAATAATTCCAAACACCGCTACAGTACGTGCGACGTTTTCTTCCCACCTGGCTGCAGAACGCTGTGACAAGTCCTCCTCTGCTACACAAGGAGTATTACTCCTACATTATTTCCTCCCATTATTGGATTTTGTTGTCTGCCCCACTGGCCCCCATCCTCTACCTCGATTAGCTAGACGACCCAACCAGGGTCACACAGGAGGGGGTGTGTGGACCCCCTCCTGCGGTGCCTGCCTGTTGTTTTTTTATCGCGAGAAGGGTTCAGCACTCCCCACCCTCAACGAAGTCCAGATGCTTAGTAACGAACCGCTTTCAATTTCCAGGAACGAATGTGAGAAAAAAACTCGCTTCGTCGGGGCTCGAACCCATGATCTGGTTCTAGAAGGTTGCGGGAAGGGCGACCGGATGTACCCTCGTGGTCATTTGTGTGCCGGGAAGGAAAATTGACAGTATCGCAAAACAATCGAAGCACTACTGTCTTGGCGAACGCCTGTGGTCTAAAAGTCACCGCATGCTTAGTTCCACTCCGGTTGTGTACGCCGAGCAGGTTTTCGGGGGATCGTGCTTTCTTGACAGAAGAGTTAAATGAGCTGCTCAAGAATTTTGAGCACATGCACCCACAGCTTTCCTCACGCCCTCCCTTCGGAGAGCACTTGCTTGTGTCTCTTTTGAAGCTGTCTTTGTGCCGGTGCTTTTTCGATTGTTGATTGTGACGACATGCCATGACATGAATGGGGCTGCAGGAGGAAAGGGCGCTCGTGGCACGTGATTTCACAACAACCTTTGACAACAATCTTTGTATGAATGTAGTCTTTCAGCAGATCCTCGCGAACGGACGCGTTGTGAGGATGCGGTGAAATTTGGAACGTTTGAAAAGAATGCCAACTTTGCAAGACCCGACTCCGGGGATGTTTGCTGGTTCCGGTACACAGATATGGGTCGCATGTATTGCGAGTTATTGCAAGGTATTTCAAGGGAGCAGGTGCTTCGGTAGGAGTAGTGCAGCGACAACGGCTGCCTGTCCAACCCTGTGCTGGGCTCTTCCGTGGCCCCCTTGCGATTTCCACAAGGACGGGTTCGCGATATTCGCTCCTGTCTCTTGCCGTAAACTCAGTGTAGGGTGTTTCGTGCTCTGCGCTTCAAAAGCGGTGTCCTTATCCTTTTTCATGCACGGGCATTCTACCCATGTGTGTTGGGCGTGCTTTCAATGTCACCGAACTTGCTCGAAAGTGAGTTTGGTCTGTAACCATGGCATGCATTCGGATCTTGGACGTCCTTCTTATCTTTCATGCTCATCTTTATTTGTTGACGAGCTTTTTGAGATGTTCATGTCTCTTGACGTTGGCGAAGCAGGGCCAGTCAGGCTGTATATGCTTGATGCAGATGCCCGTCATTTTTCTTTTGTGCGATTGCTGTAATCGACTTCGCCAGCGGAATAATGTTGCTCATCAACGCTGTCCAACACTTTTCTATTCCGCCATGGCCGTCTTTTATCGTCTTCCCGTTGCAGCCAAAAAGAACGTATCGGATTTTGCGGCGGCATTAACCGGAGCCGTAGTAACTGAGGACACCCTGGAACTCGTAAACGGCACGTTCTTCCTCGGCAACGGTAAATTGGGATCCAAGCTGTTCATCCGTCCTTGTTACAAGGAAATGGCAGACCTCATCTTGAGCGGTAACGTGCAGGATATTGTGGTCACGGGCACTCCCGGAATCGGCAAATCGATGTTCGGATACCATCTTCTGTACCTGCTTCGCTGCGAAGGGAAAGCTGTAGTGTATGAACTGAAGGGCGACTGGTACCGGTTTGGTGATGAGGGGGCGCAGAAAGGAACGTATGCTGACTTCGATCGTGCTGGGTTTACCCAGGACCCAACAGCTTGGTACTTGAGTGACCCGGAGGGCAGGCCTAAGGAGAATTTCGCAGGCACAACAGTTGTGTTGGTATCGCCTGACTTTGAAAGAATTAAGGAGTTCTTGAAGCTGCCCACTTCCGAGCGAATATTCATGCCAGTGTGGAGCCTGGGAGAGCTTCTGAAATGTCGGCGATTTGTTTTCCCTCATGTACTACGTGCCGACGTGGTGAAGTCTTTTGGTCTGGTTGGAGGTGTGGCACGAGCAATCTTTAACGCGAAAAAGTTTAAGCTTCTCAAAGATGGTATATTGACCGCGGTGGGCGAAGTAGATGTGGCTTTGCTGAGACGGGCAGCTAGGCTTTCGAGCGGGCAGAACAGGATTCAAACCAATAAGATAGGCGATCAGCTATTCCATATCTTGTCGAACTCTGGCGATAATTTCGAAGGTTACACGGTCACGTTCGCCAGTAATTACACGCGTGATTCGATTGCACTAGGAGTTGCCGAGAGGGGAAGAGATGAACTGCTAGCCTTTGTGGGGGAATCTATCCGCAACCCAGATGTTTCCAGAATGCTTGGAGGAGGAAGTACGGTTGGCAACATGTTCGAACAAGCTGCACACCTCGAAATCAGTGGGCGCCGAGCCGCGGGAGCACCGTTCGATATGGCAGTCCTCAACGCTACACGTAGTGAGGTTTTATCGGGGGAGAGAAAAAAATGGGATTTGAGTTTCAACGAAGTAAAGGTATTCAAGGGCAACAACACTTCTTTTAAGTATGACCGTGATATCTATTACAGGCCATACAGTCTGGTCTTTCCAGGGATTGATGCGTTCGCTTTGGACAGTCGTGATGATACCCTGTACTTTTTTCAAATGAAGTATACAGGTGCAGAGCCTATCGAGCAAGGATCGAAAGTACAGAGTTTCTGGGACGCAGCTGTTGCATCCGAGGATGTATCAGTCAAGAAATGTGTTCTAGTTTTTGTTGTCCCAGAGGGCACCACATTTGAGAAGTCAAAGGTGTTGAGCAAGTGTTGGCTGCCGGGAGCAAGTACTGATTTTCTGTCCTCGTGTGGTGTATGCGTTCTTGCAATCAGATGTTTGCCGTTGTAGTCCTTCAAAACATTCCAAGATACATGGCGTTGTGTTTCGGCAGTATAACGCAGCACGGCGGTGTTGTTTCAGCGGTACTTGAAGCCAGGTTATTGTTTTTGGCGGCAGCGACGTGGGGCAGTAGATAGAGCTCACAACAATATCGCTGTGGTGATCAAAAGCGTTTGAAATCCGTTTCTCGGCGATGATGTTTACGGCACTACTACTCTCCCCCACCTTGACTTAAGATGTTGGATTCAGTTGAAGGACGGGCCCTTTATTCTGGCCGAGAGTCGTTCGGATCGCGTACAGTCTGAAGCCTTGTGCATCTGAAAATATCATTCGAGATGGCGGCCTTGGAGAAAAACGGTCATGTTTATGACTTTGCGAAACGCTCATCAGTTTCTGCTGGGCTGTGTGAAGATTAAAGCTGTCATATGGGCGACGAGTTCGCTCTGTACGGGGTTCCCGATGGCTTGAAACTAAATCCTGCAATATTCATGAAGCTTGGCGTATTGCACTTAATTTTTTCATCCTCCCAGGTGGAGACCCGCCCCCCTCTTGCCAAGGTGGAGATAAGTTTGTGAGGGGGCGGGGGTTTTCCACAACATGTAGGCTTGACTGAGCGCGCACCATGTGGTCGTAGCTAGGTCTGGCCTAGGGCGGGGGGTCGGGAGGGTTGTCTCGAAAACATCTTCGCCGAGATGAGCCTCGGCCACCGCCGTGTGGGGGGCAAGCTTGGCAGCTGACGAAAGGCAAAAAAAGGCTATCAAGCCAGCGGCAGCCAAACTTGAAGATTAGACACCCATTCGCAAAGTAAGTCTATCCCCCCCTACCAAAACATTCCTAGCGAAAGGCATTTAACTGAACAAAGTTCTAAATCAGGGCTGCTACAACTGCTATGTATGTAGAAAAGAGTTCTAGAGCAGATTCAATCGGTCCATCATCGGAGTTGCTTGGCCGAACTCCGTGCAGAGGCTTGAGTTTGGGGACAGCTCCAACATTAGCCTATCGATGAATTTGCGAGGCCTGCCTCGCTGCAGTATATTATGGTATTGCAGATACGCCCGTTAGATATAGCGATGTGGATCCGTACTCAAAGATACAGGCACGGTATTGCGCATGTGTCTTGAGAATAGGAAAGAGCCATGGAGCATAGTAGGAAAGAGCCACGGATGAATGCTGTCCCTGGATCACTTGCCTAGGTTCTACCCCGCTGATTGAGAACGAACACACGTGAGAGAGACTTGTGAGCGACAGCCTGCTCTACAGTGGTCGGGTACGCCCCACACTGCCTATTGAAGCCTGTATCCCAGCTTCCCATTAAACATGGCATCGCAGACCGAGTGTGTCGCTCAAAGTTGATCCCGCAAGTTGTTTTTTTTGGCACTTCGCGAACAACACCGGCTCACCGTTTCGCGCATCAACCGGCGCAACTCTGCCCTCTCGGACGCCCTCCACCATACGCCTACCTACAAACTAGGCGATTGGGTGTGGATTTACAACTCGGCATCTACCATCACCCAGGGCTCCAAGGTGGGACCCACGGCTTCCACCGACGCTGATGCCACCGTTCTCAAGGTGAAATTATCCTTGAACTGGACGGGGCCTTTCAAGATCCTCGAAGTCGGGCCTGCTGCCTCCGCGCCAGACAAGCGCCCACTCGCCGACAAGGTCTTCTACTTGAACCTCCCCTCCGACATGCCCGGAGCTTCAGCAAAACCACGCGTCACGGTCGAACGCTGCAAGCCTTGTACAGGCCACACGATGCCGACCGCCCGCGGTTTCCACCAGCTGGACTATCGCGCTATGTCCTCAACAAACACTCCAGCAAGTCACCTCCCTACCACGTTCTCGACAGCGACGTCCGCATCGAAGACCAACGCCTCGAGGTCGAAAAAATCACTGGACACCAATCGGTCCGTGCACGAGGCGGCGTCATCGCTGTCCTCTACGAGACAAACTGGAAAGGCCTACTTCGCACTTCCTAGGAACGGGAAATGGACCTCAGCCACTCCAGACGACACATCCTTCAATACTGGTCCAGTGTGCCCAACCAACACCGACAAACCAACCGCCTGTACCGACAAATGCGCATCGGAGCCGCCAAACGGGAATTGGCCCGAGAAAAGGGCCAACGATCCACTTCACCCGGGTATGACCTGAAGCGGACGCACACGAGCGCCACGTCGTTTAGGGAAAAACCACACATTCGGTGAGCGTTGTGCAGCTGTTTCAGGTGACCAACGACATATTTACGCGAGACGAAAATCTGAGACTTTCGTGGCCACTCGCAATTCTAAATCTAGTAGTTTTCTCATGCCTAAAACTCGCGAAACAGATGACGAAAACCAGCTCAGATATGCGACTCGGATGAAGCACAGATGCTGGGTTCTGGTGAGAAGAAAGAGAGCGCAAAAGGACGATTGATAATACGGAACACGCACACACCAGCTTACACCAGGCGATACTCGTGAAAAAATCAATCCAACTTCTCTACGTTTTCAAGAAACTGTTGGACTCCCTCTTCATCTCACCGCATCCATCTCCTTACCCCCGAGAGCACTCTCCGGTGGCGTCTTCATCATCCACGGAATCCATATCATCCGCGCCTCCGCCAGCGTACCCGCCGATGTCGGCACTGCCACCACCTTCCTTGTCGGAACAATGCCGGTGGGGAGAGAGCGCAAAATTTCGGTACCGACCAAACCGGTTCAAGAAAATCAGGCTGAGAATTATAATTTTTAAAGAAAGGCTCGATGCTGGATGCATCCGCGAGGATAAGAAAACTGACGCACACGCCCTCAGGAATACAAACTTGCACAAGAGGGCACTTTTTCCTCACATCTGGCTCTTCAGCCCCGCCTCCGCCAGCACCACATGAGACTTCGTAAATCTTTTGTCGTTTTTCCGGGACTTTCCGTCGCCTACAGGCGCCAATGGAGTATCGTTTGGCACGAAAGCTGCCGCAAATACGCCTGTTGGCGGACCCCTCTCCCTCTTCGGCCTCCCCTGCAGTGAAACATGGAACGACAGGTAACGCAAGTTCTTAATTTGCCTTTGTTGTCACGCGAGTAGTACTTGAGAAATACAAACCACGTCCACTTCACACACAGCTGTGTTTCATCTGGCGTCGCTCCTCCACGCAGGAATGCCAGCATCGACTCGAAGGCGCGTGCGGAATCGCCGTCCAATTCAAGGTCGTCTTCATTCCTCCCACGACCACGCGCACAGAAACATCTGCCGCCTATCCTCGGCATGGGGAAAAAACGGTCGCCGCGAGTCCTCACAGGACGGATACGCCTCCCTCCCGCAAACCTGCATATGAAAATCCGACTGGGCCTTGTCCGAGTAGTCCTGCGACGACGAGATGTACGCTTCCGACGAGAGCTGCCACTACCACTGCTCCCGCTGGTGCTGGTGCTGGTGCTGGTGCTGGTGCTGCTGTGCTGCTGCTGGGCGGAGGATGAGGAGCCAGCTGTATGCACGAAGACAGACTGCTTCCCCACTGCCTTACCACCCTCCACCTCTTCGACCGACTCGTCTCGTTTGCCCATCTCCTCCGCTTCCCTCCGCTTTCTCTTCCTCGCACTCATTGGTCTCGTCGTCGTGCTGACACACATGACTCGCCTGCCCCACGGGCTTGGATATAGACTCCTGCGTCGCCCTCGCAGCCACCGTAGCCTCTGAAGCATTCGAAGCCTCCGTCGCCTCCGAAGCATCCGCAGAATCCGAAGCCGCCGTAGCTCCCGCAGCCACTGGGGTCTCCAAATCCAATGTAGCTTCGGTAATCACCGGAGTCTCTGGTGCATCCGAAGTCTCCCGGACCTCCGACACATTCATAACGTCACAGCCCACCGGGGTCTCTGCATCCACCGTAGTCACCGCCGTCACCGAAGCCCCCGGAGCCTCCGGCACCTCCATGACTTCCGTCGTTTCCGTTGAACGGTGTTAATCTTCCAACCCACCCCCCAATTCGTCACAATGCCCGCCTCCCCTGATGCGAAAGCGAGAGGCACGACCGCGCGTGAGCGCCCTGCGTTCACGGGTCCATTTGCGAAAGCTGCAAGGTTTGTGGACCCTCTTCTTGACTCCGGTGCGGCGAGGGTGACGACGGATGAACGAGATCATGGCATCCGCGAGCGAACCGTCGTCCGCTGGGTCCTTGCCGTGACGGTCGAGAGCCTCCCTGCAGAACTCCGTGGCCGAATCCTGGTCGTTTCCCGAGGATTCCGTTCTGCCAAGTTCGGGAGCGATGGGGACCATAGCTTCGAAGTGGTTTCCTCCCGATCACAGAACCGTGGCGTGGCCGGTCGCCTCCACCGGATCATTCCGGTCGGTATAGTTCTCCAGACCGACGCTGGGGACCTCGTGGACGACCCTCACCTCTGGAATCCCCAAGCACTTTCCCAGCACCAAGATTGCGATGCCGTCGATGTAGCTTCCTTCTTCGAGGATGGCCTTTTCCCACTGGGCCAGAGTTTTGCACCAGTCCATCACCGGAGTCGTGCAGCCGGCCGCCCTGCAGCATCTCGTCTGCGGGTTCTTTTTCGACCAGTCCACCACCAGCGTAGCGTTGCCTGCCTCGCTGCTGCAGCTGTAGTTCGTGGGCCACTTCAACCAGTCCATCATCGGAGTAGCGTGACCTGCCTCGCTGCAGCAGCTGTCGTTCGGGGAGGAGCTCAACCAGTCCAGCACCAGAGTCGTGTAGCCGGCCGCCCTGAATCATCTCGTCTGGGGGTTCTATTTCGACCAGTCCATCGACGGAGTAGCGTAGTGTGCCTCGCTACAGCAGCTGTAGTTCGTGGGCCATTTCAACCAATCCATCGACGGAGTAGCGTTGCCTGCCTCGCTACATAGCGCCAAGAAGGATTGCCATCTGTCGTAAAATACGGAAGCAAAGGGAAAGGAGGGAATTGCGAGAGAAAGGCAAAAATGCAAAAAATGTGAAACAAGTAAACAAGGAAACATGACGGGGTTCTAACTTCAGCCGGCGGTGAGATAGAATGGGTGAGATAAGGAGGTTGCTTGTACTTACTACCTATTCAGCAATTTTCACCCTGTGAATGGTCATTTTCACAGCTCCAACAGAAAGGGATCTACCCGACTACGACAAAAGTTCTTTTCAAAAAGATGGCGAAGCGGGCATGTGATGCCCTATGCCCATCACGTCCCGAACCGAAACAATATTTTTAGAACCCGAACCACGCCCGTGCGATGAGATGCTCACGGGACTGTAGTGTAGCCGCCAATCAGAAATCGTACAGTGAATCAGTCACGTTTTTTGCACGATTGCTGACCAATCAGCAATCGTGCACGTATCGTACAGAGTCGTGCTATGGTATTTCCAAGTGTTTTTGTACGATTGGAGCACGGTTCAAGTATCCGGGAATTTTTGAGAGCGCTTTATACACAAGGTTTTTCGTGCTGATGGCTCCAACTCACGCGAATAGTAGCGTTCAAAAGCCCAGAACTCTCACCTTTCGCCTTCGATTTCTGTTTGCACACGTGACGACTCGCGGAGGCCGGAGCTGTATTCCTTGTCTTCTTCTCTCTCTCTTTCTCTCGAGTTGGAGTCTCGAGGCCGGGTCTTGGCTCGGTTGGAGCTCAGATTTACGTTCAAACGGTCGGAATAGGTGCGAATATCCCGACCATACGTGAAACAACGACAAAAGAACAAGCATGTACGTGACACATTCGTTCATGGCTGACAGCATTCATAGGGAAGGTTCTGTATCATCCTTCACGGGGATGTTTTTCGACTGAAAACCAGGTGCTTGGTAGACAGCTCTCGACCCCGAGACCGCCTCCTTGAAGAAAGTTAACTGTTGCCCATTGGGTGAAGCTTACAGCTTAATTCCTGACTCTTCGGCTCATTTTTTGTGTAAAAAATATCTATATACACAGGGGCATAATTTCCTCCCAGCTCTTCGCCTGTATAGCAGAGATGCTTAAAAAATGCCAGCTTACAGGCCATCTGTGTTGGATATCTCCGCCAACTGCTCTTGATCTACAAGTAGTACAGTCGATCTTCGTAGCCTCCAAGCTGTTGAGGACTCTTGTTACCGATTTCCGTTAGCTGCACCTGGATCCTCCCTGGTTGCTCCTGATCAGCTTCCGCAAAGTATTTACTCCCATATGTTCCAACTCCCGGGGGTCTCTTTCTCTCATTGTTTAACCACATATGCATTACACCGTATATTCAGTACTTGCCGCTCGTTTACTCGTCCCATTCTCCAGCGTATGGTGCAAATACGTTGCGCTGAAGTCGTAGACTAACCCGGTACGTTCGTTCACTTCCCACTTTCTCCAGTAACTCTAACTCGACAAAGAAACAGTTCCTCATTTGGGGTACTTCCGAATGTTTCTTAGCGTTTGCTCTCTCGACAGAGTGTTTCCATCACTCTGAATGTAAATCCCTTGATCATTCTGTTATGTTACACCTGTAACAAATCAGAGAGCCTCTACCAATTTCCTCGCGCTTTTCTCGATCACTATTGATGGAGTTCATCCTGTTTACTGGGATTGTATTCTGTGAAACTATTCGTACTGCGGCTTGGAAGTCCTCCCACACTTGGTAATCGTTGCAAGAACGGAGGGAAACAGACATTCCGAAATTGTTTCGAAATTGGAGCGAAGTACGCGCTTGGTAGTAAATGTTCTCCGACGAGTTTCAAATTGCGAAGAGCACATCGGTTTTCTGTGTGTCTTACGAGGAATTATCGACTCTGTATAACCCCCATTCTGTAAAAAGAGACATATGACCATAGTCGTGCAAGACTCCGAAGGGAGCATGCTCAATGCTGCTTGTCATCCACGCAGCGGCGAGGAGTTGCACTACGAACTAGCACACAGTAGTTCGTGGCGGATGCTCATCGATGCTGCAGATTCACCTTGGTTAAGGTCTCAGTTCACTCCTTAGGCGAGAATTTGCCCACAGTTCAAGTGGAATTGGAGCAGCAGCAACTTCATCCGTCGATGGAAGTTTCGTGGGGGACCCTGTTCAGACAAAACGTGCTTCGCATTTGTAGTACCTCTATGGATGGTACAATATAAATTCGAACAGACCGATTTTCAACTATCTCGTACAACATATTCGTTCTTTGACAGGACAAACAAAGATGTCACGAAATTCTGTTCACCTGTTCTGAGCCGTACACACCGAATTTTTGTACCAAGGGCCTACACTGGTGCTACATTAAAGAGGTGCGCTTTCATTGTTACATGTCGTCAGCACCCCTCCCATGCCAGATCACACCAACTGCCCTTTATAAGGCAATGCGTGTTGCCCTTATTCCATTGAAACAAACACTAACGCTCGATACGAGTTTTTTTGAATATAAAAACGTGATGGGCAACGTCAAGAAACATAAACAAGATGTGTTTGAGGGTTACAAGAGCATGAAAATAACCCACCAGTTGTGGTTAGACACATGGGCATGATGAGGCTCCGAATAATTCAACCACAACCAGGTTTCCGCGAAGTGTACCCAAATTCTGTGTCAGTGTTGAATCAAGAAAATATACGACTGATGACCACGGTGGTCTTCTACACGGTCAATCAGTATGGTCCGAGCTACCAGGATGGCCATAGGCCTATATGTGCTGTAGTACTAGAGTTATGGCCGAAACAGGTTCTTTCCCCGAGGTGCATGCCATATTTCCATCTTCTGTGAAGATTTTCCTCATTGACAGACACGAAGCTAATTAGTTGACCTTTTGAAACGCATCTTGTTCTTGTAACTTGTGGATAGGGCTCTGCTAGGGCCCCAGATATGGTAGTTGAAGGTGTTAATGGTACCTCCTTGTTGTCCCATCCGGGGTGCCTCTTTCGATGTCCGCAAGTAAAAATACTCTACTTCTTGTCTTGCCTTCTACCCCCCTCTATGGGAGCTTAGGGGCCTAGCCTCCCTCTCACACCTTGGGGAGGCTGCCCTAGGGGATCAATGGAGGGCATATGGGGGCTTAGGGCCTAACCTCCCCCCTCACACCGTGGGGAGGCTGCCCTAGGGGGTCCATGGAGGGCAGATGGTTCTCTTATCCGTATACTATCGAAAACAATCAGTATCCTAGAACAGATGAGCAGTTTCTACGACAAGGGGCGTCCTATTCTTCTGTTGTCTGGATTCCTCACTTTCCTTGGGACTCTCTCTCATCCTGTTCTCCAACAGTCGCATTTCATACTTTCATAGATACAGGGCCGGGTTGTCCCAACAGATCCGGCTCGCATTTCTTAAGTAGGGAGAATGGGGGAGTTATGGACTCACCTGGGCATCAACGCTCGTCGATGCCTGTTGATTCTGTGTGGGAAGGCTCTTTGGTGGAGTGACCACCTTCCTCTGGTTGAGAGACCTGATCTTATGGGAGACTCTCTGCTGACGTTGCTTCCTAGTTCTCGCTAAGGTCGCTTTAAGATCTTGCCTGCGCGGGTGCCTACATGCTGCCAGCCCTTCCATGACAATATGCTCAAGGTCTGAAGGACCCCGAGAGAAGCCCTGAGTTTTTCGCCGAAACAAGACTTCTCTCATCATGGCAGGAAGAGAGACTTCTAGCCTGAACGTTGACAGCCGCATTTTGTCTATCCGTTGAGTCACCATGTAAGCTTTCTTAGTGGTGATATTGCAGGTCATGAATTTGTGAAACGAACGTTAGAGGGGGACCACTGTAGTCCGGTGGAGTCATTGGTGTATGACGCAAACGTATCAGAAGGTGTTGTGTCCAAAACCTCGCAGCTGTACGCCTATCCCCCTCAGCGAATCAAACCAGTATGCTGATCGCTGCCTACAGATGTACCGTTGCGAATAGGACCGATTTCTTGTTTATTCGGGTGAAGATCTGACCCAACACAAAGAGACATAATTGGGTCGCAGAGAAAACCTGGTCCGTGCCGGCCAAAGAAATTTGAAACACTGATCGCGAAGCAATGATCTGTGCAGTCTACTGTCTCAACAAAAACCTTTTCGGTTCATACATGAACCAAGAACAGCTGTTACGCATAGATAAACCTATCTCTATTAAGAGGCTGCTAGCACATGTCAGCAACTATAAAAAGGCGACCTGTTTCGAAAACACAGTAACAATGACGCACAGCAGTTGCAAAGAGACAACCTGTCCCGATAACGCGGTTGCTGGTAGACAACGACCACCAGCAATTGTCAGGAGGCAATATGTCTCAATGACGCGGTTGCTGGTGGACGATGCACAGCAACTGCCAAGAGACACCCTGCCTTCATTGCTGGGAAATGTCGGCCTCTACCGACAACAGCAATTGGAAAGAGACAAACTTATCTCCATAATACAATAGCTGGTCAATGAATGGTGAACAACAGGGAAATGCCACGGGGCAACCTGTCTCAACACAGGTGCTGGTCAAAATATAAGCCTTTGCAAATAAAGTAATTGCCAAGAGATACCCTGTCTCGATTCGCGATTGCTGAAACCAACAAAAACGTTTCAGTTGAGGATTAGGAAACTACATAAATGCCTTCGTATATCACGAATCATTAATATATAACACAGGTTGACAGAAGAACCATGGCCGCATCAAGGTCTTGGATTCTTCCTGTCAACCTGTCAGACAAGCTTTTGGGTTCCAAACCTTTTGTATCTCCTCCCCTGCCGCGGTTTTACCTCTCTGCGTAAATTGCTGCTGCTTTTATTATTTTCCTTTTTTTGTTTGCCTTCACTTCAAATCAGCGCTCACAGCACTTGTGCCGTGTACTCCGACCCATGGTCACACAGGAGAGCCCTCTCTACCCTCCCCTCCTGCAGTACGTTGCCTTCGACTTTTAACGCAAAATGAGTTCAGCACTCTCTTCCTTCTGTGGACGAAAGAACTTCGCTATCTACCAGGCCAGGAGCGGAAGCGAGAGAAAAACTCACTTTGCAAGAAAAGTTCGCTTCACGCCGAGTTTCGAACCCCTGATCTGACCTCTAGAAGGCGTCGAGGATACCAACTAGACCATCGGGGCTCTCTTGGCAGAAAAAAAAAGTTTTTCGATGAAGAGCGCCGAAGTGAAAAGAGAATTCTGACCTGTAAAAAGAGAGAGCTCGGACTGAAACAAAAAAAAGCAATTCTCTCCGTCTCCTTCTGGCAACCTGTGAGGGAATAAACCATTGTGCGCACCGTATCTCGGCTCCTCCAGCTGATGGTGCGATGTGTGCAACACTGTACCCCACTGCGTCACAGAACAGAGTTCCAGCGAAGAGCGCCGACTTCAAAAGAGAGAAAGACACACAACATTTCGACTGTTTAAGTGTGTCCACATCGCTCTGGGTCTCGCCGGGGTTCCATGGAGTAGCGTTCAAAAGCCCAAAACTCTTACCTTTTGTCTTCGTTCTCTGTTCGCGAACGTGACGAGTCACAGAGGCTGGAGCTGTATTCCTTTGTCTCATCTCGCTCTGACTCTGGAGATGGTGTCTTGAGACCGGGTCTTGGCTTTGGTTGGAGCTCAGATTTGCCATGCAAACGGTCGCAATACGTTCGAATATCACGACGGTACGTGATACGGACGACAAATAGACAAGGATGTACGTGATACATTCGTTTACTGTAGACAGTGTTCACGGGAAGGGTTCTTGATCATCCTTGACGGGGATGATTTTTGACTGAAAACCAGGTGCTTGTTAGACAGGTGTCGACCCCGAGAACGCCTCCTTGAAGAAACGTAACTGTTGCCCTTTAGTTGAAGCCTACAGCTTAACTCCTAACGTTTTGGACAAGCTGCCATAACAAGTAGGTGCAGGACAGAGGGTCACGCTATTTGTTTTTCCAATACGCGTCGATCCCCGAACGAATAAGATCGCGGTTGAGATGCTTCGTGCAATGTCCGATAATCGCACTATAGATCATATTTGGAATCGACCGACCATCGCGCATTGATCATCAGATATACGGTGTGCGCGAAGTGGATATCTTTGTTGATCAAAGATCGCGCGTGGATGTTAAAGAATCATGGTATAATGCGCGAGAAATGAATTGCGTCGCATTCTGTGCGCAATGGTCCCTCCCACTGGCTCAATCCGCACTCTCCACCCCGCAGCAAAGTAAATCCACCTGCAACGTGCTGCGGTAGCCTTAACTCCACGTCACACTTCCTCGCGTGTTGAACTAAAACCTTTAGCGCCAGAGTGGTAGGGCAAGCACTCATCACCGTTTAGAACGGCTTCAACGTCAATAATTATCTGAAGCCATAACTTCAATCAAGCAAGGAAGGTAATGTTCTCGCCGTGGTTATCATCGTCTCCCCCATCGTCCTCATGGATGGTCCGCCGTCCCCCTCGGCTTGTCGCGCGCGCCTTCTTCTTGTCGTTCTCGTCCACCAGAGGGACTATGGAGCAAGCCTTCCATGCACCAAGCCTTCCCTTTTTCTTTTGGGCCTTCGATTGAATACCCACTCGCTGTGGACACGGTCGCCTGTGACAGTCTTTTATTTGATGTCCTGTCCTCAAGTGGTATGCTGTGGTGCAATCTTTATCGCTCTCTACATATATCTGCAGATATGATCAAGCGTGTCTAACGTGAAGTTGATGCGGGGTAAATTTTGGTATCAAGTTTTTTGTCCTGACAGGACTGAAACAGGATGAAAAAAAATGCTGCAGCTTCACAAGCATGGCTACACCTGTCACCCATCACACCGTACCGACACAACTACTTTAAGGAAACCCCAACACCCCAACACACACGCCTTTAGATCATGGTTTGAATCATGGATCACTATGTATCATATACTTTTCACCATCGGCAAGACTTGGTCTCTAACCGCGATATCTAAACTCGGCGGCATACCGTCAACCGAGACAGTTTTTGCAAACGAACACAAACGCGTGCTGGGAGCTTGTTCAACAAGCAAACACGAGCAAGCTCGACCGAACAATTCAACACAACGCAAAGCCGCTTGACTCCAGAAAAAACACGTCTTGCTCACCCATTTAATTATTAGGGTTAGACGTTGCCCTCAAAAGCACCCCATGAAGCCACACCAGGAAGCCACACCAGGAAGCGGCCTAACCAGGGTCTAAAAAAACCCCCCAACAGTATTCCTGTTTCGAACCATTATGACTCCAGCACGCACAATCTTGCTACAAATCTCATATTGGCACGGAGATGATCCACGTCCAACGGTTGTTGAAATTGGCAGCTGTTCGGGTCGAGCTCCCGCCTGCGAATTACAACTCAAGCATGCCCACGCAAGGGGGCGTCTTTCTAGCGACCAAGGCTACACACGCCCTCAAGGGACCGATACCTTCTTCCTTCTGCGCACCCGCCGCGAAGCGTGTGTCGTGGTGGATTTGGGTCGGCACTGGTGGGGTCAGGTACAAAAGTGCAGCTGCACTGGCCTTTGGCCGTCGGTGTAGGTCGCAATGCCCATCTCATTTTTGTTCGCGGAGGCAGACGCCATCAGGAAGGTCAACGAGCACACTAGTACACGGCCCTAGGTTTTGCCAGAAGGAGCTGTACTGTCTCAGTTGGTGACGACCTGAAGATTGGGCTGGTTGGCCCCTTCGGCCTGAGATGTTTTCAGACCGAGAACCCTAAGTGCAACGAGGAAGAAAGCGAGGAACCGACTGGGGAGGACAGTAACGAGAGCGTGTACGGACCACACGTTGGACAATACGATATGTTAAGCTTATTTGATGCGATCAATATATATTGAAAATTTCAAATCAATTGATATCGTTTGGTTTAACATGTGAGGAACACATCGATCGATATGTATTGCTTGCATCACCATGTTTCGCCGATTGTGAGCAATGCGCATTAAATATTTAATAGACTCGAAATATATCATTCCATTTGTATTGTTCTTGCCGATAGGTTCTAAGACATGATTGCAATTGCATGCAATTATCGAACACGGTTAGGCAAACATCGCTCCGGTATATATTGCTGCTACCGATACGTTCAGTTTTTATAAAACGATAGGGTATGCCTACTATCTTAGATGCTGATTATTGTTGAACTCCGGTAGTAATAAGCTTTGGGGTCATTGTGGACGCAGCGCACCTGGGTAGTAGTGGTTCATGGTAGGAGGATGCCTTTGGGTATCTGCATGTCCTGGATATGCTAGATTAGGGTTTCTATCAGCCTGGTTGGGTGGTTGGCAGGAGAGAGAGATAGATGAAGAGAGAGAGAGAGACTCGTGTGCAATAATACAATATGTTTACCATCATCAAGGGGGTGAATCGACCAGCCCCCCGAGGCCACGGGGGAAAGGCACTGATCCTGGACCATGCCTGACTTCAGGCGTGTCTACAAAATTATGACCCTGACTGACCCTGGTCGGTCAGCCTGAGTTATCGATAACTGTAGATACGGCTGAAGTCAGGCAGGGCCCAGGACCAGTGCCTTCCCCCGTGGCCTCGGGGGACTGGTCGATTCACCTCCTTGGTGATGGTAAACAGAGTGGATTAATGCACACGAGTCTCTCTTTCTCTCTCTCTCTCTCTCTCTCCATCTATCTCTCTCTCCTGCCAACCACCCAGCCAGGCTGATAGAAACCCCAATCTACCATATCCTAGACATGCAGATATCGAAAGGCATCCTCCCACCATGAACCACGACTAGCCAAGTGCGACGTGTCCACAGGTATTGTGAGGCAATACGGCGCCGCGGAAATCGATACGTTCCGTTAAACACACATGTTCTGTTTAGATGAATTCAGTTGTAAACGTAATACGCGGACAATGGGTGGGTATTGATCGTTACGATTATCAACAGTGTTCCTCCAACATATGTCGATTCAAGTCAGCAAAAAAAGTATTGTATCTCTGATAGTCCATTGACGGACAATACCAAAGTATGCTGATCGATACGTATCGATAGACTTGTAGCTGATATGTTGCGTGGTATTCCAAGGGTGTTTCAGGTGCTGCAAGAATGCCCCCATGCCCAGCGTGCTTGGTAGAGGCTTCGGCTGGGAACCTCTGCAATAGACAGTTCTGCTGGGCGTGGCCTGGGGTTTTGCACCCTGGAATACGTAACAAGCTCCGCATACGAAGACGCACCTGCACCGCCAGCTTCAATCAGGCGCTTTCACGCCCATGTCTATCGCTGAGACTGTTTCTACTGGCATGAACGCCGCCACCACGTGATTGCAAACGCTGTCTGTCTGCCTGCCGACTCAATCGCTCGCCACTCGACCGCAACATCCCAAAGGATCTAGAAAATATGCCCTGGGTTCTCCCTCCAGCTGGCTAGAAAGGCAAGACAAGAGACAACACTATGGTAATTTTGTGCAGACGTCAACAGAGCCCCCCCGGACGGGACAACAAGGGGTACCGTCAACATCTCCAACGACCATATCTGGTACCCTAGCAGAGCCCTGTCCACAGGTTTGAACGGTCCGCCACAAGACGTCACTACTACACTGCTTGTAGTGAATAGGCAACCAAAAAGCGGTGACATTTTTCTGAAGTTGAACAACAGCAGGTCAACACATACCAAAAGGTGATTGGCTACGTCGAAACGCCAGAAACGAGACTGAGAGCAAGTTACACATTACTTCGTAGAAAACGGGAACAACACAACGGACGATTTGCCTTCGCGACAGAAACTACAGTCGGAGAAGAAACCCCTGTCCACAGGAAACAGTTTCAAGTCATATTCCATCCAGGAATCTGACTGTGTGAAAGTCGCATGCTCCTTTATTTTTCTGTTATGTGCTGTGATACACGCAGAGACGTTGTGGCTTCCCGTCTCATCTCGCCCGTCCCCAATTGAGGGTAGGACTGAATGCCCAAATGCTCCAGAACGAATCGAGCCATGTCGTGGTGGTGTCAGCAGAGTAATGCAGACCATGCAGACAGCTGAGCCTCAGGTTGGGACCGACGTTGGTATCGCGGGAAACACATGCATACTTTACACACACATGACAAACATGCCAGGTTCTAACCAAGAAACATCCAGAAATAATGAAAAGGCAACGTCTGCTTGACCTGTTGTGAGCAAGAGGATAACGCGATGCAACACCACGGCTGGCTGGTTTTACGTCAGATGATCAAGACACTGGTTGGTGTCGTGGGTAAATAGTTCGTCGGTGTAGTCAGTTTAGACGTCGAGTCGTCACTATGATGAGCTGTAGGTGCGAGGGTCGGATTTCGTTCAAGGGACTGCATGGGAAAAACAACCAACTTGTTCGTGAGTCTGTTCTTGCCGCCAAATTCCTACAGAAGGAAAAGCTCACTGAGCTCCCAAAAATGGCGCAAACACCTCTTCCATGTAGTCTATCCATATAAGTATAGACCATCGGTTTTCCTCTCTCTGCTCTTTGCATGTGCTTGCATCACTCCTTGTCGCGGTGCTAATCTTTACCCCACTCCATAGGGATGCCTTTTACTCAAAACATATTCAAAGAACTTGCACTCACCCTCGTAAGGTTGACAGTGCACTCCAACGTTCGGAGTGTTGCTGCTTGGTCTTGGCATACCTACTTTGCCGGGGTACATTTTCTATCAATGTTGACTAATCTTGAAGATCACTCTTGGTGTCGGAGTCGGGTATGCCTTAGGATTACCTGACCGGTGTTTTTAGGCTGGCGAAATGTCTACGGCTTTTCGTACGTCGACAGTGCGTGCGTAGCGTGGAACAGAGTATTCATGGAATTGAGAGTCAGATTTTTTTCCGGAAGATAGAACAGCACAGGCGTACGATTCCTGGAGAGCCATCTGTCTACTGCCTCTGAACCAGCCTCCCGCATGTAGTAACCAGCCGTTGAGCTATGTCATGGCGGTGTCAGGAGGGGGGCAGAGCGATCAAGAACTTTGCTGGCGTCAGGAGAGAGGGTGCAGAGCAACGGGAAGTCAAGCTATATGGTTTGCACATATTAGTGTCGCACGAGTGTGCATGTGTGCGTGATGTGAGCATGGTTGTGAGCGACATGCGGTCCGCCAACCATCAAACGCCAGGAGAAAAACCAACGGCGGTGTGGGACGAATACACAACAGCTGGCATGCACATGTGACAGCACCAGTCAGTATGACACACTGGCTGTACCGTGTTATCCCAGATCATCAGGACACGGTGTAGAAAGCATCTCTTTGGCAATACTGAGTCTTTGGTGTAGACACGGCAAGATGCGTGAGCTCTGGATGCGAGCTGAGTGTAGTGGTGGAGTTGGATTGATCGGTGACCTCCAGGTCTAGTCGCCGGGGCCTCCGCTGCAACATCGTTCAAAGCGTTTCCTCGGGTCCTCATGACGTTCACAACGGGTGGAAGCTTTGACGGAGGAGGCGGAGAAATGTCCCGCTCGCCATGTCTCACAGCTTTTTTTTATATGGTGCTATGATACGCTTGTTGCTCTCGCTGGTGCATGAGGGCGCGTGGCGCGGGATGAGAGCCAGGTGTTTTCTTACTGTGTCTGCAAGGGCGTTTGGAATCTGTCGCTGCAACCTCTTGGCTTCGTCCGCGCCCTTTTTTGTTCGTGCGAATTGTAGCTTTTTGGGGGGAGGGGAGGGGGGAGTTGTTTCGATGGTGTTGGGAAAGTAGAGAGGTCTATTTCTGCAGTCTCTGCACGGTTTTTGGAGGACACCGCTATCGCAGCTGGCTCCATCTCAGGCAGTGACGTTTTTTCTTGACTAGAGTTGGCTGTATAATTTGGGACGGCCAGGGTGGGGCGGGGTTCTGTGTTTCGTGTCGGGAGAGACGGTCGTTTCTACCTGTGCGTTTGGACAACACTGCTGCCGCTACGTGTAGCTGTTGCCTCCGGCTGAGTTGTGCTTCCTCACAACAACCAAAGGTAGTTTATTGCAGGGATTGTGGGTCGTCTCCATGATCGACGTCGCTGACGGTCATAGGCCAGGGCATGCTGTTGTTGTGGGGGGACATCCAATACACAGAACGACGTTCGAAAGGGTATGTGTGTAATGTTTTAATTTGAAGTGTACCTTTTATGATTCTCGCTTACATGTCGTGCAACTTGGGATGTTGACGACCCTGGGTCGAGATGATAAGCCGCGGGCGGAGATGGATTTAAACTAAGCTGGCAATATGCGTATGATGCATGGGCACGGGATGTCGTTGTTTCAGGAGTTCGCTCGGGAATGTACCGACGATAAAATTGTACAGGGGGCGAAAAAACAAATTTAACATGAACAAAAAAAAGACGTACTGCAGGGGAATTGAACCCGCCACTAAGGTGTTGAGCACTGCTGTTTGTTGTAGACCGGCCGCATCTTGCGCAACCTCTATGAGAGGGTACGCATTGTAATACGCAACCTGCCCCCTACTGGCTTGAGCGCGACGCGCCAACTTGCAAGAGAGGGTACACCTTGCACGATTACCGGCAACCTGCCCCCCAACTGGCTTGTGCAAAGCGCGCCAACCTGCAAAAAAGGGTACACCTTGTCGCTAACCATAGGCAACCTCCCCCCTAACCGACTTGTGCATGGCACGCCAACCTCCAAGAAAGGGTACACCTTGCGCTGCCATCGGCAGCCTGCCCGCTGTCCAGCTTGTAAGCAGTGCACCAACCACAAGAAATGGTACACCTTGCGCCACCACCGACAGCTTGACCCCCATCCAGATTGTTAGCAGCACACCAACCACCAAGAAATCGTACACCTTGTACTACCATCGGCAACCTGCCTCCGATCCGACTTGTAATCGCGCACCAACCACCAAGAAAGGGTACACCTTGCACTACCATCGGCAACCGCCCCCTATCCGGCTTGCAAACAACGCGCAACCTCCAAGAAATGTATACCTTGCACAACCTGGCCATCGTTGCATTGCAAGGATCACCCAAGGTGGGGAGGTTGCAACTCGTGCCAAAATAAATGTCGATTCAGGCATTCAGGTTGGCAAAAGTGCCCTTACAACCCGGTCTGTTGGCCACCCGTGAACCCGTGGTCACATAGAAGAGCCCCTCTCCACCCCCACCCTCTGCGGTACTTTGCCTTCGATTTTGAATGCAAGAAGAATGCAGCACTCTCTTCCCTCTGTGTACACACGAACCAGCGCTGTCCACTCATAGGCAAGAAGCGGAAGCGAGAGAAAAACTCACTTTGCAAGAAAAGCTCGCTTACGCCTAGATTCGAACCCCTGACCTGACCTCTAGAGGGTTTCGGGGATACCAACAACACCACCGGGGCGACCGGCATTCATGCTAGAAGATGATGCCTCGGTCCGTCCCTTTTCACAATGGTTCTCGCGAACTGTATAGTTTCCCCGTCCTTCACGCAGATTCGACTGAAAACTCGTTGAGGAGTATTTTGGGGCCGCCATAAGCATGCAAAGCAAAGATGAGCTGGCGAAGTCCGACAAATTTTATTCGGTGTTTTGGATCGCTGTGGCACCAAGAAATCTATACCATTGAGTCATAAAAGAAGAGATGTGTTTCTCAAAAACTTCCTTAAGCTTTTTGTACCAAACTTGCAGGACGGGCGAACGGGGGTAGTAGCCACACCTCTTCCACCTCGTTCGAACATCTGCCGCTGCAATCTCGAGGATAGAGACCTAAGAAAAACGACTTCTTTCATACACGGAAGAAAAACAAGTTGCTTTTAGACAAGACGGAGATTCCCCAACTCTACAACCAAGTCCTGCGGCCTAACTGGTGTAAAAAAAATGTGGCCTGAGGTCAATATCGAATATATAAGTTCTAGAATTTGCGCTAAATAAAGGGCCTCGGAAAATGTTCGCTCTTGCAGGCTCAAAATGATCCCTTCGTCATTATTTTCTTCGCGATTGGTGGAGTGTTACTATTTCTCTCTGGGAGACGCTCCCACCTTCGTGTCAAGGCTAGCCGTGACGTTTTTCGTGGTGGACCTTCAGGAGAGGTTGAACTTGATACGGCTTTTGCGGTTGCTGGAGAAGTGATTACGTTTCTTGCACAGGTGCATCGGTCGTGCGTGTTTGTGACGTTAGGTCTAAGAACACACACTCCCGTACACGACACGGCAAGTACCAATGACGCTCAAATTTGCAACGGGAGAGATGCTCGCGCCGTAGGGATTCGGCTCAAAATTGCCACTAGTTTAGGGAGGTTCGTTTAGTTCATGCACCGGAAACATGAACCTAGGATCCTCTTGCAAGAGGAAATACTTGGTGAGATTGCGTACAGGTCATGCGGGCACAGAGACCCAGAGATTAGGACGGCAAGCTACGCTTGGAAACCAGGATGGCCCCCCAAACTTTCAGCGAAATAACCTCTTGTACTTTGGCTTTGTTGGGATTCATATTTACGTTGTTTACACACACGTGTTGCAACTGCTGCTCGCGTCTTTCCAATGACCTTTTCGGCGTTGCAGTGCTGGAAACTACGTAGAACGACCTAACTTGTTAACCGTTTCCTCAGCAGTTGTCAACATGCCCAGCAAAGACATGTGGACAACTGCTACCATGTAAACAGCAATTACTTGCTTGCTGTTCCTAGCGTTGGAACATCGGGCGGGTTCTCTTCTAGTGTCATCACACACTTCACAGCAGTAAAACGGCTCACGCCCGACATTGCCCACTCCTTCCGGCATAAAATGTTACAGCAGGGGGAAGTGATGCTACACGATTGAGAAGCGCAGCTGCTGTCGCTGCTGAGTTCGCAAAGCGCGCCATAATGTACGTGTGCGGTACCGAAACATTCGCAAAATTACAGCACAAGTCACACCACATACGAGGGACAAAAAACTTCGCAGTATAGGCCGAGCAAAAGCCACTCATTTATCTGTAAGCAGATGCTGAGATACACTCTCAGTCAGGGTGGTGGTGCTGCTGCTGCACAATTCTCTTGCAGGAAAATGACGCAAAAATCCAGGACTATTCTCAAGCGAAAGCAGACCCAAAAATTAACGCAAGTCTTTTTGCAAAAAACAGTATCAATACTCCAGCCCGCGCGCACACACTTTGACAATTCAGCATGTCAAGACACCCACCAAACATCAAATTTTTGCTCGTCCTCTGTCCGTCGATTTGGGCCAGACAGAGACCAAACTCTTCGGTATTCTTCCTTGCTGAATTTTGTGCGGTTTTTCCTGATGAACGACTCCAACTCGCCTTGCGTCATGCTCATCAACGCCACGTATTGACGGGCCCATCCAAATCTCTCTCCGACTACGCCCGTCGGCGCTTGGGTTCCACTTCCGGGTACATCAGCTGCCGCACCCTCTTCTTGAATCCTAGTCTTGTGGTCGTCCGTGACATCTCCCACAGTCTGCTCGAGAGTGTTCAGAATTTTGTTCAACTTCCCGACCCCGCCAACTGTTACAGTCTTCGTCTTGAGGAAAATAAACGAGCGGACGAACAGACGGGGAAGAAGACGGGGCAGCGGTGCCAGTACGAAAGCAAGAAGCTCTCTAGGACAGAGTAGAGCCATGCTGCCCTTTGGCTCAAACGGGCTGAGAGCCTCTTGCTCCTCGCGAATACACCGATTAAGTGTCACCACGCATTGGTCTTCGACGCTCCCAAGGCTCATCGCTGTGGTGGACCCTTGCCCGCTCGTCACCTCCAGATTGATAGATGGGAGTTGTTGCATGTAGAAGCTTACCAACATGTACACCTGGACAAAATACGCGGTGAAGACGGGACAGCAAGTTCAGACACCAAATACCTCATGCATCTAGCTGCGACACGAGACCCTGTATTTCTGTACACTCGCGTCGACATGATGTCCCACTGATAGTGGAGCCCTCACCAAGGAAAAGGCGGCATTTTCTCACCTCGAGGCGAAGACAGAGGAGGCTGTCATCTGCGAGCTGTGACAGTTTTCGCCCGATTAGCCGCAGTTTTTGCGCTGGTGCCGTTGCGTTCCCTGGTGTACTCGACATACGGCGCTCAGCATCGACAGTTCTGGAAGGGGAGCCAAGTTGTTCTCCTAGGCCGGAGGAAGGGTCATCAGTAGAAGACTGATGCTTGATCGCGACACAAACCTTGAGAACCTTGTGTGATAACCAATCGCAGCTGAACGCCAAGCAGGCAACAGCCTGTTGCTTTCGCAACGAGAGAAGACTCTGTCCGACGCAACACGAGAGAGGCAGGGGCGCATCGTTTAGATCGGGGCCTGGTTATACAAGACATCGCCTAGCTACACAGCGAGTCGAGGTGATGATTGCTAGACTAAATAGGTGCACAAAACGGGTCGAAACAACTTTCGCCACGTTGAAACAGCAGGCTTCACTATCATACCCTTGAGTTGTGCAAAATCTTACCAGTCACCAGCTGCATGTGAGTTCCACATCAACACCAAACGTGTCAGCGTAATCGCAACTTGTGTCAAGTCCCATGTGTTCCGACTCGGGTGAAGCGTAGCCAACCATGACCTCGCAACCAACACGATATGAACTCGCAATTTCAGACCCACGTATGCTTCCGACGCGCGCACCTGCTTCGTCACTGAGAAAGGAACGCTGTCAAACTTCCACAGGTCTTGGAGCATCGTGAATTCGCTCTCGAAAATATCGTCGGCCTCCTCCTGGCCAGATACTTCGAGATTCCCTTCTCTCCCCCTCCGAGTGTCACGCTCAACACCCTTCGTAGGTCCACCACCCAGCGAGTGCCGCCCTTTCAAAGACAGCACGTCGTCCACCTCGCTCTCATCCCACCGCAGCAATCCACCTGTACAACATTTGCCGTTAGACTCGTTAACGACGTCTGCGCATTATGTGAGGGACAAAGGCGAACCCTAATCTGTATTGTTTGGTAGTGTTCCACAGAATAAGGAGGACTCCTCGTCAAAGCAAACGTTAAGGTTGGAATGTCATACATTGAGAATTCGCTCATTTGAATTGTACACCTACCGGAACGCCCGCAATTGGCCGAGACGCGATTTCACCATCAGCGCCATCCGTAGCTGTCAAACGGCAAGTTGGCAGCGAGATCACCCTTCGCCCTGTCCGTGGTGGTAACTTGGTAACAAAAACGTGAAACTGCATTTAATGTGTTACTTCTCTTATTGCAGCTCGGCGTCCGTGGACCGCCTTCGCGAGAAATTAAGTGCAATTTATGAGGAAATAGAACAGGGACGGGGTACGCAGACCCTATCCTCAACCCTAACCCCAACCCAACTCCCCCGATTGTTGCTTTGTCCAACATGTTTGCTTAATCGAAAAGCCCTGCAAAGGCTACTGGGCGTTCACCCTTCACCAGTCTCAAGCAGCAACATATAGGGACTGCAATACGTAGCAACCCTTGGATGCTATCCCAGCCTCCAACAACTTGAGGGGGCGCTCGGGGTAAACAAACGGATTGGAATGACCAGATACGCACTCACCATAGACGAGGGTCTTGTACGTAAGGTATTGTGCATCCCTCCGGATCAGATCCCGTAGCTTGTCGCTGAAACGCTCCAATCGCGATCGAGATGCGCTGGAAGTGACATCGATTGAGAGCGCACGAGTCACATCCTTTACGGATTGGTGTTGACATCTTCTCTAGATAGTACGGTTTGCTGAGCGTACTAAAAATATGGTTAAACCAAGGATCTCAATCCTTCACCCTCACCTGTTGACGATGATATCCTGGAACTTATTCTGAACCAGCGCGAAGAAGTCCTCCAAGCTTGTGCGCAGAATCTCACCAATCTGCAGCACGGTTCATTCAGTACAGCGCAAGATTTGTGGAAGGCGTCGCAGATCGACGGCTACTTGAAGCGAGCAATTTGACTCTCATTCTTGGGCGTGTATCATACCCATCTCGATAGGGTGAGCGTCTACACAGACCCGAGCTCACCTCCTCCGCATAATGTGGCATCTGTACCATAGCTCTGAACAGCGTGCGCGCTTGCGCGTAAACGTCCTCTGCACCTCTGCTCGGACGAAGTGCACCCACGCTGCCGGCTACGCGCTCACGCGATGCAGCGCTGCCGTCAGCAGAACTGAGTTTTGCAACGCCTTGTGATCCAGAGGCCATTGATGCCGGGAAGCACCAGTCGTGATCTCCTAGCATCTGCAGCATGGCACGACAACAGTCAGGTGCAGTGAACGAAATGTCGAAAAAATCCACTACACTCTACATATGGAAACTAAACACTTGGTAGAAGAGCTTGAAGGGAGGCACTCGCACTCTCAGATTTCAATAAAACACAAGAGATAAAAACATCCAACACACAACCGCCGAAGGAATACTCGCAAGAGGGCATGCATTACGCTTGGAGGAGTGACATTGATGTTGATAGGCCCGCTGACCAAAGGGAAAGGGAGTGGGTAAAAGTCTATTTTTAGTGTGTAACGCTTCAACCTACTTATAGTCGTGAGATATTCTGCAACACACGAGTATTGGGGTTGGACAACAACGTCGATATACGACTCATACAGCAAGTGCAACAGAGTAGGGTCTTCACGGTTTCCCAAAGGCTACGCAAAAACTTTTCGTCGAGCTCCAACACGAAACCTAGCGAATCTAACAAGGTGTCTGTCCTGGGCGTTACGTGCCCTTGGCTAGGGCTAGACGAGCCACAAACACATGACCGAAATAAACATACCCCAGCTGGTGGGGCAGGGCAGATCAGCTGCAATGCAATATAACTACATAAGCTAGATACGTCGTCCGGATTTTTCTGAGGCATCTCCAATACGCCAATTAAATCCCAGCACGACCATCGGGGCTCGTCAGCCGTCGATCGCGTTTCGTCAAGTCACGTGCATATTTGATTGAACGACAATACCCTGGGCGGTAGCAGGTACTTCTGTAGCCCAGTACGCGGAATACCGTAAAATCCAACACTATTGTGATGCTCGCCAGGAGATAACCGGATGTGAAAGGACCTGTCCTCTGAATTCCGCGCCATTCTGCGTCAGGAAAAAGTTGTGTGCTAGACGGGAATGTGTCAGTGCAGTTGAGTCACAAAAGTCATGCGGCGCACCCAGCACAATGTGATCAAGCATTCGTAGAGCAGAAAAACTGACACACCGCTGAAATATCCATACCCATGCATAGCGAGGTGCAGGGTCGTGTGGCATCTATAGTCAAGAGTACGGAAATCAAGAACCGCGCGAATGGGCATCTCATTCATGAGGCTACCAAAAGCATAACGAGGACGACGAATAAACAAACCACTGAGCACGGTCTTCTCCGGCAGCATGTCTAGTCACCTTGGCATTCATGGTCCGGCAGTTTGTACCTAGTAGAGGCAACAACTTATCGCGAGCCGTGGCATGCATGAATGATGACAGACTGTTTCCATCACTGTCACCTCCCTCCGGCAATACTCGGCGAGCGCCTCGTTCGTGGTGGATATGGCCTGACTCGAAAACCCCCTTCTTCATTGCGTTGATCATTGCCTGAAAACATGAGGAATCGATTAACGCGCGGCACACTCTTGTCACATACGCCCCGTGCTCCCACTACAATGCCGACGGAATAGTGTTCCCCGACAGACTGCGTCGGACACAAGCGAGTAGCAGAGGTATCGAATTCGAGGTCAAAGTATCCACCCGGCACAACAGCAAAATGGGTATGCGTTCAAACGAGGTTACACGACGGAATAGTGTTCCCCGACAGACTGCGTCGGACACAAGCGAGTAGCAGAGGTATCGAATTCGAGGTCAAAGTATCCACCCGGCACAACAGCAAAATGGGTATGCGTTCAAACGAGGTTACACGAAACGGGGCTAGCTGCCTACCTAGTACACGAGCGCAGTGCACCTGGTGGCAACGCAAGTGAGTGACCGAGATAGCCTACTCTCACCTCTTCGGCCTCCACAAACTTGAGCGTTGGGCGGAATATGCTTATTATGACCATGGGTGAAGGATCCGCCAGCACACGGGAGCTGCAGTAGTCCGCAGCGCTCACGTTATTCAGTTCCATCACCGTGGCTGTGCTGGCCAACCCTGTAGAGGATGACTCGGGACGCCTCAGAGGGCGGAAGTACGGGACGGACGAAGGGATGTTGGTCGGTTCGACGCCCGACGGGCTAGGACCGAGCCTGCTGTTCTGCGCTCCTCCAGCATCTGTCTTGTTCGTGTCTACGCCCATGTCCCCATCTTCTGGTCTTGAGACGTGTCTCGTGAGGACGTCGACGAGGTGCGCCTGGATGTGCTGCCATACTCCCACTACAAGCGAATCCTTGTAAGATGCATCTGCCTCGAATACAGGAGCCCCAGAGTCGTGCTCGCGGAGGTCCCGGAGTCGGGCGGCATGGAGCAGTCGAACAAGGCGGATCAGGTTCGCCAGCACGGATGTGAACGAGTCAAACACGAGACTTAGGTACTGCGTCAAATTCTGACCGCGGGCACCCAACCCGTCACTTTTGCTTTTGCTGTTGAAAGCCGTCCCGCGTGAAGCTACATTGATCTCGTCGTGCTTTCCCACGCACGTGCGCATGTGTGTGGCACTCAGAGTCAACACCTCATTCGGCAGTCTCTCCAGTAGATATCTTTCGACGTCGTCCAGACACCTAAGACGACGAACAGCCTCGACCAGTAGCCGCAGGTACACGCTCAACTCCTGCGATGGATCATCAAGTGCCTGCTCCTCGTGGTCTCCCACATCTGTCACATCCACTTGGATGCCTGCCCACAATGTTCCTGAAGCATCCCCTCCGCCGGCACTAGACTCCGAGGCAGCATCAGATGGGACCCCAGCACCCCCTACAGCGACGGTGCCCTGCCCGCGAGACAGGGCATTGCCCGTGGAATCTTCCATCGACGCTCCGCTCGCTCCACCTCGCTCCCTTCTCCTCCTACTCTTGGCGACTCCACGCGCTTTGTCCGCCGCACTTACTTGAGCAGCTGCAGCTCGGAGGAACAACACGTCGGCGATTTCCTCCACCAACGTATCAAGTATCCTTCCCTTTTGCGCAAGCATTTCATCCCGCACACTGGCCACTGCCGGAACATCGACCAACTCGGCGCTGAAAATGTTCAACAGAGACTCGTTCAACAGACCAACAGCGCCGACAAACCTCTTTTGGCGAACCAAGCGCTCGAACTTGACAGGAGCATCCTTTCACGCAAGTAGCACGAATGGGGGGGGGGCAGAGAGGCGCTCATTAATCTCACGTTGTGCACTCGTTCTTGCGCGGGCACGGGGCACGAACTGTAACAGCGCACAAGATTTCCGAAAACGATCATACCTCACTTTGAGAACGAACGCGGAGCATCTGCACGCTGGTAACGCGCTCAAAGTACCACACATTACAAGGTCCGGAAATACCACATCGCACGCCACCAGAAGCCTGATCGAGTGCACGGAGCAAGCGCGAATATGCACAGGGGTTAGGATCAGCACGGAAGTTCCATCTCCGTACCTTGATCATATCAAGAGCGTTCAGCAGCCGTAGAACAAGGGAATACTGAAGTTTGCGCTGCCACAGTTCCCGAACGTCGGTCTGGCTCGAGCCGCTTTGCAGCAGTTGCTTGCACTCCCGGAGTTGCTCTCTGAGGGTACCAACGTTGGCGCGGGTCTGATTGTAATGTCTGGCCACCCCACCCATCGCTTGGACGGAACTGTTCAGACTACCATGGTGCTCCACAGTGATGCGTTCAACCACGTCGCTGCACACTTGCAGCTGTCGCTGGATGTTGTTGTGAAGAGGGTTACCCGCCAACCGGTCGTAGTCGGGGCTCTCGTCGTTGTCGTTGTCTTGATCAAGACTGACACTCAGAATCTCAATCACCTGATTAAAGGGCCTGCGCCATTCGCGGAGAAAGAAAACAGAGGCAGAGATTTTCTTCGTTCAGTATAGAACAGATGTGTAGGAAACATGACTTCCCAGATATTATAACCACGAGTATGGACCGTGGCTTGCTCAAATATTTCATCTTGGCGCACAATATACAGTACGATTCCAGTATCGGCTTTGTAGAAAACAAGCTCAACAAAATTGTGCACACACGGCGCGCGGCCTTCGGCATCGTCTGTTGGATACGCCGGCGTTGAATGTCTATGTGAAATCGTGCACGTTGACGGTAGAGCAAACAGTCGGGATGGGAATCTAAGGTTCAACACCCTGCTCGCCACAGATTGCCTCCTTTCAGTCTACACCATGGAAGTCCCGGGATTTCCTTCTTCAACTCCTTCGATGAGGACTCGAGACAGGTTAATTATGAACCATAGCAGCACTTGTGCGGAATACTCATGCCATAGATTGCGGCGTTGCGTCGTGCTTCCATCACGCAGTGTCTCCATATCCCCATCATGAAGCAAACGACGTCGATCAACTTGTTCTTGGATACAGAACGCGGCCACGTTGGAGACTGACTGCCTCTGTATTTCTGCTCGTCCGCAGCCTTTGTTGGAGGAACGATGACGCCGACACGACTTACGTGGTGACCTTGAGGGCGCGGTAGGTGTGTGCTGGTATGCTTGCGTGCTTGTGGGAATTGTGGGAAAGTCACAGGAGCTGTAGTGAGCCAGCAGGGCTCACATTGGGGAGGGGACAGAGAAGTACAGTACAAGAACCAGCTATGGGTCTACAAGCCCTCTATCTGATCATTTTCACTGATCATTTGAATATACTGAAAATAGAGTAGTTTAGGCGGCTTGGCGAGTGATCTTGTTCGAGGTCTACAAGCCTAACCTGCCCTACCGGCCGCACCGCGACCACGCATCAACCCTTCTATGACCCTGCCTGTGCCCACCGTCCTGTCGCGGGCAACCCTAATGGGCTATGGGTGGAGATAGCTGTTGCGTCTACAGAAGTACACTCGTCTCTTTCTGCTGTACTTCTGTCTCTCTCCCCGCACCCTCTCCTCCCTTTTATTTACTGCCCGCAAAAAAAAAAGAGCTAGACCCATAGGGGTGAATGCGCTCTGAACCGAAGGAGTGCTGCGCTATCACATCTGAATTGGGGTCGTGTCGTTGTGCATCAGGCGGGATTGGCAGCTCTCACGAGGCAACTTTCACGCCGGTGTGACACCATCCTAAAGTCTACCAAACTTATCCAAAACTGGGCTGAATTACGTGCAAGTGTTACCAGGTACACGATAAGCCGCCATAAACCGCTGATGGCACTCGGATTCAGCCTGCAGGAGTGGACGAAAGTGGTCCAAATACCTCTAACCTCCAAGATATTGTGCATAAGCATAGCGTCATATATGCATACATCAATTGCGAAAGAGAAAAGGAGGGCGTCGAGAAATGCTCATGAACCTACCTACTAGTGTCATTCCACGAAAATCAAATCTTGGTTGGACGCACCTCCAAAACTTTGAGACAATGTTACACATTCAAGAGGAGGCGACACAACGCACCCAATCATGTTGGTGTCAAGCGGGACTAGTTCATTTTATCCTATGGTTGGAGCAGAAATGAATTCCTGCGGAGGCAATGGCTGATGAAATGATTCCATTTTCAGTCAGACCAGGGTACAATTCTTGGGAGAAAAGTAGCCCGAGGCAGGGTACACCACGGGCTATTTCGGGACACGCAGGGTGAAAGCGAACATTGAGTCAGCAAGGCTCTTTTGACGGTGCCACATACTGGTAGCCGTGTACCCAGCTACTTAACCGCTTTTTTATATACATGCCCGGTTCTTTTGTGTGCGCTTCATTAGACCAACTCTTACAGAAGGTCTGCAGTTCCTGGGATGTCCGTTATAGTGAGGCCGACAGGACATACCAACCCTTATGGGGCGCTGTTATTTGCCGGAAATCCGCGATTTCAAGTCGCACATACCACGGAATCGTATGGCCCGCTGGATTTGTGGAATTGTTTGGCTGGGATTTGGGTTCGAGTTCGTTGTGCAGGTGTTATTGCGCGCGCGCTGCACCAATTGCACGTTATCTAGGTCTTAGACTACATCACTTGATTTTAAAGAGGGGTCAGCAGACCGCACGTTTTTCTTTCTTCGGAGTACACTACAGATTGGAGTTGCAGAACACACCCACAGCGGGCACAGCGGGCGACAAGAGCGGACAGCCAAATAGAGGGTGTGGCTGCTGTGAGCTCTCTCTCTCATACACACAGGCTGCGGGCGTACCGGCAGAGGCCGGTAGAGAGCCGCCACTAAACGGCAGCGAGGGCAACCGACACTAGAACAGCGGGTGCCTCACCGAGAGAGAGACGCTGCGAGCCGCCAGCAGCAGACACCACAGCAGCTGGCAGCTAACCGTGAAAGAGACGCTGCGAGCCGCCGGCGGGAGAAACAACAATCGACTAGAGGCCAGGTGCGAGTGCATATCCAGCGAAATATGTACGGAGGATAACACACACCCGGGAAAAGAAAAATGAAAAAAAAAGTCATACGCATTCGATGGGGATCGAATTCGCGTCGTCCGTCCTTAGAGATGCCCCTGTTCCCCATATGCTACAGCTGTTTTTGGTCAATCTGGTCACCCTACCCTTCTACCCCACCACTTGCCGCCCCCCCTTTGTCGATACAGTTGCCCACGGCGCGAAGGACAAGAACAGCCCGAAGGTGTTCTCCTCCGACCACAATATGGATCCTGGGAGCGAGCCCGCCGAGCTCCAAGGCGACACACAAGTCACAGGGGCAGACTTTAGTCAAGGCCGTCATAGACTGGGCCCAAGGAGGCCTGCACGGGGCTTACTTTCGTCTGTCTCAGTAGGGCGAAGAGACTTCTTGTGGAGCCCATGAGTTTCAGCAGAATAGGCAACCTTGGAAACTCGTCGACGATGAAGGCTAGGCTGAAGGAAGAGGCTTGGGGAGTTAGCACAGAGCACGAGGGTGAAGTACGCGGACATGCGCGTCTTCAGCGCCGTCGCGGGTAACCAATGAAGTCCCCAGCATCAGCAGATGCACACCAAATCATTTGCAAACAAGAAGAAAAAAAAACGGCTCTCTTCCGCCTGAGGTGCCCCTCGCAATCACACGCACTACTTCCTCCCGTGGACGCACAAGTCTGACGACAGTTACATCAATCAGCTGTCGCTCGTTGTAGCGATAGCGACTGCTGTATCTTTATCTCTGCTGCTTCATGCTCTTATATTAAAAGTAGACAATAACCGGCGTTGCCTATCTGCTTGTTGTGTGCTGATCATGTGGTGCTGCTCAACAGAGCAGGTAGGTGTGTGTGTGTGTGCCCCTCCCGATCCGAAGACATAAGCAGCGGTTGATGTCTGTCGTGTGTGGTGGTTCGAATGGAACCAACCGTCAGTTGGTGGTCTGTCGAGTCAAAACCAGTGTTTTTCCTTTTCGCGACTGTCAGGGTTGATGTCAAAAGTCGCAGCTGCTCTCCGTTGGCCTGGGAATTTCTACCTGATTCTGTGTTTTCCAGAAAAATGCATACCTTCCGTAAGAGTTTTACTCATAATAGGAGTAATAAGTGTAGTGAACCAAACCGCTCAAGAATCGCCCGGTGCATACTCTTCCAAAAAATTAAAAAAACACAACTTCGCTGAGAGACTCTTGCAGTACATTTTACCATCCGTGCGAAGGGATCTTTACTTCTAAATTTACTGTCTCCTCATTGGTTGGAGATGCGCGTGCGCGCGCTCCCTCGGTGAACCTCTTTTTGGTTCTATTCACAAAGCTCTCCTGGGGTGGGGAAACCCCGGCGCTGTAGCTAGCTACATTTCTCCGCACGCCGCGCACGAGGTGCGCGTGCTGTGAAGGACGGACAGGGCGGCCGTGCTACCTTATCGACACGTAGCCTCTAGAGGGAGGCATTGCATAGCGTGGCTTCCACCGTTGGCCACCACAGCAGCGGTCAGTCGTTGATGCAAGGAGGTGAGCGGCATGCTGCCGAGCACGGGCTCTGCTGGCGGCGCGCATCATGATGCTGATCATGATGCAGGCGCGGATGACTGCGTGGATGGTGCGGCTGGTCGCCAGCACAAGCCGTTGTCGCACCCCTTGCCCGCAGCCCCATGCGCGAACACTGGAGAGAGTTCCAACTTCTTGCAGCAAAACCCTCCTCGAGAACGGACAGCGACCTCTTCCGGTAGCGAGCCGTCGGGCAATTCCCATCTGTCGGTCAGCGGCGCGCCTGGCGGTGTAGCCACCGTCGCGAACACATTTCCTTGCGACACTCCTGCGGCTATCGGAGAGGCTTGCAGAAGTGTGAGTGGACGTGAATCACCACCAGCGAAACGCCACGCGTCGCAAAGCCCATCATCCCGGGGGAGTTTGGGACGAGATGCAAGAAATTCATGCGAGGGCTTCGGGGCCGGTGAACGTCGCGGCAGGGTGCTGCACTCGTTCCTTGCTACAGCTGTGCAGATGTCCCAAGCATCGGAGGCCTTGGGGACGCCAGGGGAGCTATCAGGTGATGGTTTCGAATTCGCGGAACCACATACGCCCCTTTCGTCTGCCATTGGGGTACATACGGGACCGGGATACTGCTCTACCGGTACGCACGGGCCGAGTGCACCACTATAATACTACATTCGGAGGTAGAGGGAGTAGCGCAGTTAAATTATAAACGCTCACCCCAACTTGGAGCAATTTTCCCACCATGGCAGCGCCTAGCCAACAAAGTGCGGTGGCGACCGCAGCAGCAGCAGCAGCAGCAGCAGCAGCAACAGCAGCAACAGCAACAGTTTTCAGCCCCCGGTTGTTTGGGAGGGGTATGGCCGCCGCCCCGGCCGCCGCCACGGCTTTTGATGGCGCACCAGGGCGCAGCTGGCGGGGCGGTTTTACAGCCGCAGCGGGATAGAGGGGTACTTCACCCACTTCCGCCGCTGCCGTTGCCTGTGCAGCAGAGGACGGCAGGGGGCTTCGTCGGTGACCCCCTGAACGCCCATGGTTTACTTCTGGTTTTGCAGCAGGGCGCCCCCCATGGCTCAGGGACAGGCGGTCATGAGGAGGAAGACGGGGGGGGGGGGGGGGGAGCAAAGGATGCCTCCAGCGGAAAGCCCGTCCCTGTCATCGTGCCTGCTAATGCTACGTTGGCGAAGCGCAGCTGGTGCTGTTCGAAAAGCAAGACAGTTACTTCGATTTGTCGTGGGTGTCTCAAACGATGGCATTGCCACGTCGACCATGGGCTGGTCGACCTTACCAAGGATCGCTTCATTTGCTGCTTCTGCGATACGAAGACGAAGTCGGCATGTCTGTGTCACGCGTGAGTACCCAATATCGTTTTCCGCTGTTCAGTTTCTTTGTTCAATTGCAATTCTCTTTAATTATATGACCAAGAGTGATGTGCCAAATCGAGTTCTCGGATGCTTCTCGCACACGTGGGTGTCACCCGATTCGATGCCACCCATGTGGTTTGTTTGAGAGGAATATGCAACAATATCTTGACTTCCACAGCGCTCGCGCAGCCTGGTAGGCTGTCACCTGTTTTCACCTAGTTACTCCGGGAATGTTGCTGGTGATCTGTATCGACTCCAACTTTTCTGGTTGCTTGACCATCGGTGTTTGTTAGGTCTTCACCCTCTCGCAGTGCGACCAAGACCGGAGCGTCCACAATACGACCTGCTCTCAGCGTGCGTGCTGTACGTATACTCATTTTCCCCCCCCTCTATTCTTCCCACCATCACATGCTTCGTACTCATACAGGTGCAAGAAGAACAAAGCTGATAAGCGAGCGGCATCCCAACGAGGTCAAGCCGGCCACATCCACGGGAGTAGCGTGTCCCGAGTGATTCACCGCCAGGCTCGAACCAGCGCTTTCAAGCTCCGTCTGCCTCTCACGGTGGCGGCGCGCAACTCTAGAGATAGACAAAAGGCACTGTTTTCGGTCTCCACTACCGCCCGCGGCGACCGTGTCATGGTCATCACCGACGTCACCGCCGAGCAACCTGGTGCGCCTGCAAGCTGCATCGTGAACTGCTGCGATAACCGATGCCACAAGTGAGTCGATGTAGTAGTTGGGGGATGTCACGAAACAACAGTGCTTGTGTGGTGTTCGATACTCTTCCTTCTCACCGGCAAATCTCCGATCGAAACTACACGTTATTGTTGCAACCCAACGCTTGTATAACTCGTTTGGAAAAGAAAGACATTTGCAGGGCACAGGTAGGGGCCCGGCCGTTCTGCATTCTCATTTTATTTTTCGACAGTTGCTGCTCGCTAAATTTATCAGAAATTAATCGGCATATATATTTTTTTCTGACGATGCACTGTCACTTTCACGGTTGCTTTCGTTTGGTTTTGCAGTGTGCAAGCGGAACCCGAGCACGCGCCAAACGCCGAGCAGGTTGCAGCGGGCCAATGTGAGCACGCTGACGTCATTCTCGGAGATGGGACCACTCCGAAGGCGGATATTCCTGAAGCAGAGCCGGTTGTCTTTGGCAAGGATGGGAAAGGGATCGAAAGCGTTGGGGATGCAGCGATAACCCAGATGGTTTTGACTCATGGTTTTGACTCAGGGTAGCTTTGACACCATTCTAAGGATGGCAGCGACTGCAGAGGAGCATGGGGTGCCGCTGTTGATGCGCTTAGGCGAGACTCAGACGTATGTTGTGTACCATCCGGGTCATCGGTCTATTCCTGGCAGCTGGGCACACGTCGAGACGGATTTCCCGCAACCACCCGGGTCGAAGAAAGCGCCATCAACGAGAAGGCGGACCACTGAAAGGAAGCAGATCCAGTGCAAGGTGATAGTCTACTACTGCCGATGCATGACTATTTTTTATTCGGAGCTCTAGAGCGCTTCTGCTGTGTATGTTTTCCCGCCCCAACCTTGAAATTCGTTGTGCAAACCACGCCAGCAATATCGGTGCCTGTGTTGTCTAGCTCGGATGGTAAATATCGTGGTTTACCTGACGTACAGTATTTTCCCCTGAGGATAGCTGGTCGGAAAGGCAAAGTAGCAGCGAATGATACTTTCGGTGCTTTCAAGATGGTGTACATCATAGCACGTAGCATTGACTGTTTTCACGCAACAAACCTGTGTCCCACCAACTATCTACCCCCTGGCGCCCGTCACTTGGCTATGATCATAGGCGAATGGGGGGACGGGGTGCACCTCGTCCAAGAAAGGCTCTAGCGGCAAATGCGTGCATACGCATATCGTTGGGTTGGGTGTCATGGGCAGTGGTTGTGGAAGCAGCTCCCCCCTCAACTTAGACGGCGGGAGCGACGAAGATTCAGGCGATGAGGGCATCGGTTCAGGGGCGGCGGAGTACAAGCGTAATGCGCCGGGGTTTGTAGCAAAGGTAGAACAGCTGCTTAGGATGTTCGGCAGCATCAAATACCCGGTCCACGTCCTTGCAGCCCTGTCGGAAGATGGAGAGCGTGGCAAAATGGAGGCGGACGCCGAGATTGCGAGTCTCGAGGCGGTATGCCCCAAGTGCGGCAAGGAGTATGTCCACTTGAAGAGTGTGCGGGTCACAGCGTTGGTCCCGGTGAGTTGGGTATTTAGTTCATTGCCGGCACCGTGCGTCGCATTGTAAACATCGCCCCTTTTGGGTGCCGCTGCTTGGGCATGGGCATGTGGTGTGGCCCTGTGTCCGTGTGCGACCTGCTAGATTTTTTGTGTTGGGGCATTGTGCCATCCACTCCCATATCGCAAAGGCATCCAGGGTACATAGTTGGTCACGCCAGACCGTGAAGAAGGAAAGACAAGAACCGCATGTTATTGATGTGACTGCTGGTGCACGAGATACCTTCTCGAACATCGTACGTGGTAGGCACATGGAGTCAAGGTCATTATTAATTATTCAACTAGCGCAGACGGAGTGCACAATAGATGTATACA
>FN648759.1:27497-46640 GCA_000310025.1 Ectocarpus siliculosus | reverse complement strand
CAACTGACGCGGTGGAAGGGCGCACGACCTAAGCCGAAGTATCGTCTCGGGATTTAATTTCGTGTCGAGGTCATTTGGTCTGTTCAGAGGTGGAACTGTACGTGGTATATTTTTCTTTAGAAGTCTAAGCGGCGTGTTATTAGTCGCTCTTGATATGGGAGGCAACAATTTATGGTCATGGTGGATGATAAGGTGGGGATGGGGGGAGCGAGAGGGAGTCTGAAGGTGGAGGTAGGGGGGAGGGGGGGGGGTATGTTTGGTGAAGGGATGGAAGCAATCGGGGGTAGGGCGCAGACGCATGGGAAAGGGGGGAAAAGCAGGTTGTTAAAGTGGGGTGGCGAGATGAGGTGTGACAGCCTGCCTAGGTTTACGTCTGTGTGTGGTGTATGTATGAGGAACCCGGGCAAGATATGGCGTGGGGTACGCCCGGGTGACGTGATGAAGTCGTGGGGGTCCACGACTCACAATATGCCTGTCTGCCTGTCTTTTTTAACTGCTGTCTGCCTGTCTTTTCTAACCTCTCTATTTTTCTCTTTGGCACAAAAAAAAGAGAAGGACCAACGGTTTGTTATCATCAACGTGCCCGCGTGCCAACATACAGAGTATCAGCTAGCGTGGGTTGGTGGCGTTCTTGGCAGAGACGAACGCGCCTTGTCCGCTATTCGTTTACTACGTTAGGGTGTGCATGTTCGTATCACCTTTATATATACGCACACCCTGTGCATCACGGCAACAACCTCCAGCCTCCCCGCCAGGCCGACTAGGAAGGGCCGCCCTCCCCCCCAAAAAAAAACGGGGCAGCCTATGAGCTATGCGGCGAGCCTTGTGGATTGTGTCTGTTCGTTAGTTCGTCTGTGCTTGCGTGCGATGGCGGCACCAGAGAAAAAGAGAGAAAGAAAAAGGTACATACGCGTACCACATTGAAAATACGTTTGAAAACTGAGGGAGATTGCATGCCCTACGACTAAAAGGGTGCCACACACAAAACGCCCGACCAGTACCTATGCACCTTCCCAACATAACATATATGAGACACACAAGACAGCTACCAAACTGTCTTGTTGAGCCTGTTACCCGCAGGGGAGATGTCTCTGGGAAATCGTAGACATACAGGTACTTTCTGACGCTATGAATCCATTGCTAATAATCTGTCTCAGACTCTTTTTTCTATGATAGAGATGGTTTCGTTGTGTCATATTAAGAAAAAAAAAAAAAGGAGCACGACGAGAGAGGAGGGCAGAGGGGAAAAGAGAGGGTCTAGCAGCATGCAGCAACCTCACGTACGCGTTGATACGCACGTAGCACAACAAAAAATCGTTCGGGCAGTGCCCGAAAGCTTGGTTGGGGGCTGGCGGTGGTGGCGGCGTTGACTACTGTGTGCTGTGTCTTTGCTGCTGTTGTGACGGCGGTGATGTTTGCTGCAAAAGCGAGGAGAGAGGAGAGGGAGAGAGGGAGATAGAGAGAGCAGTCTGGGAAATCGTAGACTTACAGGTACTTTCTGACGCTATGAATCCATTGCTAATCTGTCTCAGACTCTTTTCTATGATAGAGAAAAATATATATATATATACTTGGAGCTCTGGAGCCCCAAACCCCAAACATATTTTTGCTCACGATTCATGCATTTTTGACCAAAAGTCGCCTCCGATATAAAACTCGATTCATCCACTTTTGTCATATTAAGAAAAAAAAAAAATATATATATATATATACTTGGAGCTCTGGAGCCCCAAACCCCAAACATATTTTTGCTCACGATTCATGCATTTTTGACCAAAAGTCGCCTCCGATATAAAACTCGATTCATCGACTTTTCGGGCTCTTCCACTGGTTTCATGCATTTTTTCGAGTTTTAAATAACTCTACTACTGGAGCTGTTTTGACCGTACAAAATAGCGAAATAGTTGATGTTGGATTGTTCGTTCATGTATAACGGGCTCATGCCGGGTAGCGTGCTAGTCTACAGCAGTTATAGTTTTGCAGCACGACTGTATCCGCCTGTCTTTGGGTGTATCATGCGGGGAGTGTAATTAATCTATTGTCAGGATCGACAGGGTAAAATGACTGGTGTTCTTTGTGGGTACAATATTTCAATCTCGCGTTCCCGGTTCTTTGATATTTATTTGGCTATTTTTGTCCCAATGTTAAGGAGGACCCGATTCGCAGGGTATCCGTCGATTGACTTTTACCAGAATCGGTACACCTTCGCATATGGCGTCAGCGACGGTGTTAAGGAGTGTGGCTGCTAGCTTAAATAGGGTACATCTTATTGTTGATAGGATGTGGGTCGGTCTCAGGAGGTATACCCTTCAGACACCTACCCTCTTAGGATTTTGTCTAGTCTGCGTGCCCCCCTGAGGTGAAGTTGGATCCCCACTTCACCTCAGACCCTTGCTGATCGTCTCTCAGCAATAACAAGCAACTTTCTCATCTCTACGTGATCGTGGACAAGCGTGTCAACGACAGAACCTACCTTCATCTATCTCTAGGAGCAAGCTACCACCCACGGCTTCCCCTCCTTTAAACTTGGCGTCAGCTGGCATTACACGGTAAGCGGGTGCTGGACGCGGCCTCCACACTGCTGTGTGTTGTTGTCACGCTTTCTTCACAATCACGGGGTTGTTTGTTATTTGGTCTCACCACCCACGAGATTCTAGACTTAGCCTTCTCTGCTTCTTCTCTTGTAGAGGATGCTGGCTTGCGATGCTTTCGCTAAGCGCCCGCGGGACTGGGACCTTGCGAAGGATACGCGTCTCGGCGGTCATCGCGATGTTGTAGGTGATTTTTCCTACGCTCGCCGCCCCTCCCAAGCTATTTTGTCTGCATCGGCGGTCCATGAAGTTATTTCGGTGGCGGACACGCTTTGCATGAAGCAACCGGAGTTGCTGTCTTTGTGTAGCGGGACTCGAGATGATAACATGCTTCCCGCGTCCGCTACCACTTCTACTGCATTCATGCCGGCGTACCGGCCGATGTCCGCGGATTTCCCTGTGGTGCTCTCCGATTTGACTCCGCTTGTTTCGACGTGGAGAGCATTGTGTGCACACAAATTGGGTGTCAGCCGCCCCACCAGCCTTCCCTCCATTTTTCGCAATCACATGGAAATTTTTTTTGGAGCATCATTCACCCTCAAGGCATTCGAATTGGAAACCTTTCAACAGCGCAAACCCACAGCGGTCTTTGCTCGCACTTCGGCGCCTGTTGCGGAGGAACGCCGTGCTGCTCTGCGTGTGTTTTGGTCGGACAATCTCGTGTCCCCATTTAATACCGGTCCTTTTGTGCTAGCTTCCACTGCTGTGTATGCGTGGCATGGTGTGCTTTTGGACGCCTTTTCTGCTTGGTTGGATCCGCTTCAACCTCGTGTGCATCAAGCTTTTATCGCCGGGCGTATGCTGTCCTGTGGGTATCTCCGTTTTTCGCATGGACCTCGGTTTGCTTCTACCGCGATCACGCCCCGCTTTACTGTTTCCGCTGCAATCGGTTCTGCTGTCGCAACAGCGGTTGGGGGTGACACATCTACTGTTGTTGCTGGCCGTTCTGCACTTGTAAAAATCGATAGTAGCTGCCCTTCCTCTGGCCCTGTCTTTTTGAAAAAAGAGAACACCATGTCCAGCGGATATGTGGAACTAATGGACGGCAATGAGGAAATCCTTGATTACGAGGCCGAGGGCGAGCCGTCCACCGCGGAGCTGCTTGCAGGGGCCGGGACGGGCGACGAGAGCGAGTCCACTCCAGGCGCGTCCGCAGCTGATGACCTGAGGTACAACATCGCCACGGCGGATCCGGCGGACCTGGAACAAGCGTACACCGCTGGACGGATCTCCCTGCGCGACGTGGTCAGGGCAGCTCGTTTGTCTCCTGGTTCCCCCATTTGCGCTCGCCCTTTCTCGCTCCCGCAGGAAGACATGGTGATGCACTTGTCGCAAGATGAGTTCGCCGCCTTTCAAGAATTGACCGAGATGTGGCACCGCGGTCTGGCTAGCGAGGTAGCGGCGGCGGAAGAGCGGAAGCTGCTGGAGGAGCGTGAGGCTGCTCTGGCGGATGATGCGAGGAAGCAGGAGGAGGAGCGTCAGGCTGCTCTGGCGGAGGCTGCGAGGAAGCAGGCGAAGGAGCGTGAGGCTGCTCTGGCGGAAGCTGCGAGGAGGCAGGAGGAGGAGCGTGAGGCTGCTCTGGCGGAGGCTGCGAGGAAGCAGGAGGAGGAGCGCGAGGCTGCTCGGGCTGCTGCACAGAAGAAAGCGGAACTAGCGGCGCGCGAGGAGTATGTCCGGGCTGCTAGGGCGAAGCAAGGGGCGCTCCGATCGCGGCTGGAGGACCTCGGGCACCGGCCGCAAGCTTCAACTCTGCTTTCGCGACCCGCCCGTCGTCGTGTCGTGCCCCCTCCCACGCCCCAGGCGGCACCGGACGTGGCTGCTGCTCCCCAGTTTTCTGTGACGCTGGGTGGGCCGGCCGGGGATGCCGACGGCGCGTCAGACGACGAAGCCGAGGAGTACAGGTTTCACGCAGTAGACACAGCGTTCCTGTCCCGCCCCCTTTCCACGCCCACAGATGTGATCACCTTCCATGATGCTGACCGAACTAGTGCCCTTTTTGCGTGGGCTGGCCTCCAACAAATCGTGCGTGACCGCTGTCCTGACTCTTATACAGACCTTGGTTTTGCACATCTTGTATCGAGTCCGTTCCTCGACCAGCTAGAACCGTCCATACGACAGAGTGTGTTTCTGTTAGTGTCTGCTCTCCGTAGGGCTTCCTTCACCGAGGGTCCCCAGGGAACCGCGGTGGTGGTGCACAATGGGGGAATTCGGTTGCCGCTAGCTCGTACGGCAACCAACGACGATTTTCGGCATGATCTGCAGCTCCCACAGCAGGATTCTGCACGCCGTGCGCATGGTTCCGGAGGGACCAAGGACTACAGTCTGTCGGCGGCTCCTGCCTCCGCCAGCCGGAGGAGCCGTTGGGGTGATCAAGCCCCCACGGCCAAGAGCGGGACGGCCGAGCGCACTTCGCGAGGGCCGGGTGTTGAAGATGGCGGGCGGGGGTACGCGGAATCTTCGTCCAAGCGTCGACACCGCGAGAGCCGGAGCCGGAGCCGGAGCACCGACCGCCAGCCACGTCATGCACCTTCGTCTCGGCGTGGTCGCAGCCGGAGCAGCGACCGCCGCGGGAGCAACACGCCTTCGCGTAGGCGTAGCCGCAGCCGGAGCCAGACGAGGAGCGGGGGCAACAGCAGGGCGACCAGCTCGGACAGCGGTCGAGGGGGCAAAGGGCGACGGAAGTCAGGTCGGGGTCGCAGGCAAGTGCAGTATGATCGGTGTGATTTTCGTAGTTCTGGGCTGTTGGGGGAACGTAAGACTGCCTCAGAAGATGGTTCACTCTGTTCTTCGCCACCGGTTTTGCTCCCCCCCGCTGATGTAGGACCGCCGCCCGTGTCTACTTTGGCGTTCAAACTTGCCAACATGCAACTTCGTGAACATTCCGCCGCGGTTAAAAGCCATGCCCCTACACACACCGTGGTAGATCAGCCCACATCTTCCTTGCTTTTGGACGAACGGGTTGGTTCACCACGCAATGCTGCATCACACGCCTCGACTTCGGCTTCCCGTACTGAAATGCTGTTGGAACAAGTGCTCACTCTCCTGCGCGCGCAAACGCCTGGCCAAGTTGTGGATGCTGCTGCCGACTCGAATGTACCACCTTCTGTGCCCTCGAACGCCCCTAGCATGCCACCTTCTGCCCCTCCCTTTTCGTCACGGGCGCATTTGGCACCATTGCAAGACCACGCTTCGAGTTCCTCGGGAGTTCGTTCAGGGTACGAGGTTCACGATGAGGCAGCTGCCAGGGCCACGGCAGTGTCATCGTCATCAGCGCCGGCCGCCCCAGCTCTGCCGCAACAGCCTTTGGTGGTGTCATCAGCGTCGACCGCCCCAGCTCTGCCGCAACAGCCTTTGGTGGTGTCATCAGCGTCGACCGCCCCAGCTCTGCTACAACAGCCTTTGGTGGTGCCCCCCCCCCTCCCGCGTACGTCTATCCCGATCGATCCTCGCCCGGCGACCGGCCACGTCATGGCGTCACCGGCCAACGCGACATCGCCGTTGCCTCAGGATGATGCTAGCTTGCCTTTGTCTTCCACGGGGGCGAGGACGAGGCAGGAGGCTTTGGACGCTGCGGACGCCGCTGCAGCGGAGGCCGACACCATCCGCATTCAAGACAAGATGGACAAGCTGAAGCCGGAACAACTTGATAGTGTCACACGCTTGCCCCTTGGTTCTGATCCTGATGAATTTGCTCGTTTCGCGTCTAGCTGCAAGGGCGTGGTCACCGAGATCCTCAACAAAAGCGACGTCAAACGCAAGCAGACTTTCGCTTCCTCCACCTGGGTCGCAGGATGGCTCCCGTTGTTGCGCAAACGTGTTCGTGCTGCTGTCGTTGAAGGTCAAACCACCAACCGTGCCACGCTGGAATTTCTTGATGCCACTTTCCAACAGGTAGAAAACCATCTGCGCAAGGAACCGGCCGGGCCCTCGACGTACGCGTTCTTTATCCAGAAATTGGCGGCCGCTTGGGACACTCAAGACAAGAGCTCGGGGATCGATCGCCTTCGTAGTTTTGGCGTGTCCACCGGCGAGACGTACGGAGAATACATTCGTCGCTATAAGGCTCTGGCCATGACTGTCATGGTTTCTCATCACGCGTTCAAGCCTTCGGATGCACAAGTGCAGATAGCCGTTCGAGACTCCATGTTGAAGCAGTTTCCCGTAGTGTCTGGACAGGTGTACAAGGATGAGCAGCTCTCCATGGAAGCCCCTTTTGGGCGACATGCTTCGTGTTTGGACGATATGTGGGATGTGTTGGACAAGCGGGCATTCGCGCACACGCCGGCGGTACATGGGGACGATTTTTTTTCGGTGTCTTCCACGAATGCTAGGAGTTCGTCTGCGGTTTCGCGTGCTGTAGCTTCTTCGGCGTTGCATTCGTCGGTGACCCCTTCGTGGAGCCGAGGTTCTTCGGCTGCGGTGATGAGTGTTGACCCTCTGCCTAATGATGATCGGGACCCTTTTCTGTTGCACTACAGCGACTGGCCGTTGCAAGGACACTTTCAAGAGGTGTACAATGTCGCTAGTGAGATGGCTCTAACCAAGAATGATCCGCCATTGTTCACCCCCTTGGTCTCAGCTGAAGACCGCCGCAACGCGCTTCGGCTGTACAAGGGCAAGTGCCTCAACTGCTTAGGCGAAGATCACTCCTTCAAATCCTGTACTCGTGGTTTCATTAACGCCACAGGCCTGCTTAACAATGACATCAAGCTCTGCATGGAAAAAGATCCCGCACTTTGGAGTCGGTGGAAAAAGCGCATGACCTCGTATAGACGCCCTACAGGACGCAACCCACCCCGTAATCACTCCTCCGGACGAGCCCGCCGCTCATTTGACACATCGGACATGAAACAGTCCTCACACACAGAATCCTCGTCGGAGACTTCCACTTCGGCTAAGAGGGGCTGGAAGGGTAAGAAATGACTTGCCGATGGCGGAGTTCAGCCGGTACTACCGTCAACAGCAACCACCGTGCACCCTTTTGGAGTCTCCCAAGATGTTCGTGTACAGCCTACTTCTTTGGATACTCCCGATGTCCCCAAATCACGTTTAGTTTCTCGGCCCGCCTCCTCATCGCCCGCCTCATCGTCTGCTGGTATTGGACATGACAAACCCACTCCGGCACAACCTTTGTGGTGTGGGCGACAGGGAGGTAAGACGTCGAGCGGTTCACCCCTGCTCACCTCGTCGTCTCGGGTTACAGAAGGAACAAGAACCTCGTCTACTACTGTTCGCCAAGACTCTTCTGGTGTTGTCAGCCGGGCCTCTTCTCGGATAGCACACGAGCCTTCTTCTACATTCGCCGGGGATCCTGTCGATTCTCCTTCTCTTTCGCAGCTTTCGTTGTCTTCGACCGTCCGCTGCCCCCGTGTGACAGCACCTGATACGAATGCGTCTTCCTCTGCTGCACACAACGTGCTGACTGCACCACTGCCATCGGGATCGGATGGTAGTGCCCACCATTCGGTGGAAGGTTCGGCTCCTTTGTCACGGGGGAGTAGTCCAGAGCGCCCTGCGTCCATTCACGCACATTCGTCTGCCGCAGGAAAGACTTCTCCTAACGAACGGGTCTCTCATAGCCGAATGGCCTCTGCTAACATTGACCTCGCCGGAGCCGCCGCTCGTAGGCCGCCCTCCGGATCATGGACCGGAACGACTTCGCCCGCTCCTCCCTCGCTTTCTGGGTCCTCCCCGTCGGAGATGAGGACCCGTCCGCTTGGCTCACCCCCGCCCGTGCCTGGTGCCCGCTCTTTGCCCCTCCGCCCTGCACCGGCTCCGCCGTTTGATGACAAATGCGAGTACGCTTCGGATGACGTCCTCCTCTTCTGGAAACCTCCGTCTGTGTTCTCGCAATGGACTCCCTCGGCTTTTGACGTACTGGGGGTACGTTATTCATGTGGTGAGCAATTTATGATGTCTGAAAAAGCGAAGTTGTTTGGGGATATGACGTCGTATGACAAAATCATGGCTGCAACCGATCCTAAGACACACAAGTACTTGGGTCGTAACGTACGTCCTTTTGACTATGCCGAATGGGAGCGTCGTCGAGAAGAGATCGTGCTTACGGGGTCGTCTGCCAAATTCGCTCAGAACCACGACATGACACAACATTTACTGGAGACGGGTACCCGCCTCCTTGCGGAAGCCAGCCCCTTTGATCGTGTTTGGGGTATCGGCATGTCTGCATGCTTTCCGGAGGCTAGCATTTCATCCAAGTGGGCGTCTAGCGGTAAAAACTTGTTGGGAAAAGCTTTGATGGAAGTTCGGCGCCTTTTGCGGGATCATCCCCTGTCTGGCGAAGCTCTCCCCGCCTCCACTTCCCCCACCCCCCCCATTTCGCAGCCTCTTCCCCATGGCCGTAGACGCATCCACGAGGTTGCTACCGCGGCCGGTTCGTCGTCACGGGAGGACCGGGGTGAAGACCCAGCTTGTCTCCGTTTGGACGCTCCGGGGGACCATGCTTCTGGTGTTCATCTGGTGGCCTCGACCTCCGCTTGTGCAGACCAACCTCCTCTTCTGGAACACGGGCCCGATCTGGTCGGCGGCACGCTCCTGTTGGACTCGGACTCTTACACCACCCGGGTTCTGCTGCATGGCGGACCTACAGCCACTTCTCAACTCGCGCGAGTGGCACTGCTGGACTCTGGGTCTCCTGCGTCTTTTGTGTCCGACTCCGTGGTCACCGCCATGATAGCTGCTGGAGCCTTGACAGCTGGCAGCGTTCGTGTTTCGCCCTCTCGTCGTTGGGGTGGGTTTGGTGATGGACCCGCCCTTGTGACCACTCGGTCAGTTCGTCTCACCGTTAATTTTCTTCATGGAGCTCGAGCTACCGCTTCGTTGGCGGTCTGGGCCTGCGTTGTTCCAGATGCAGCCATGGGGCACGCCGTGCTTCTGGGTCGCGATAGCTGGATGCGGTTCAACTCTCGAGTGTTCACCACCCTCCCCCACCCTGGACCGGACGGCCGGGTTATGGGCGAGCTCACGCTCTCTCCACGTTTCACCGCTGGCGCTTGTGTTTACGCTACACACGACGACGCTCCTGCCTCTTCGTTTCACCTCAAATATGCAGGGAGCTCGGGCATTTCCTTGGGGCCGGAGCCTGCCCTTGTTGAGGTGGACCTCGTCCGTTCTTCGGGCATGCCTGCGCTGATCGGCGAATATCTCGTATCGTTCCGACCTGAAGTGGGTGCACTTTCGTCCCCCGATGCATTTGTTTCCAATGGTCTTCAGCGTATTCCCCTTGCAGGTTGTGCCGAATTGGAGCCGGGCGACGTTATTGGCGTGTCTGCTGCACCGCTATTACGAGTACCGGTAGAAACCCTGAAGGCGGCTCCATCTTCGACTCCCACCGCCCCCCCGTCCTCTACATCACCGCATCGGGTCAATGCCGTTGGCCCCAAGTCCGGGACTCGCCGCTCTCCGGACCCAGCCTCCGCCCCGCCTCCTCCGAAGCCGCCTCCGCAAGAACTGCTTGACCGCTTCTCCGAGGCCCAGCGCTCCAGTTTTCTGCGATTGTGGACCAAGCTGCCCGCACATATGCACGACATCGCTTTCGATCTACACAACCCGGGATGGACACCGGAGGCTATTGATCGTTTGGCCGACGCCCTTGTTGAGTATTCCGACGTGTTCTCTACTTCGAAAACCGATTTTGGTTCCTGCACCGTCATGCCATTCACTCTTTCTGTCCCCGCAGGGACGAAGCCCGTCGCATCACGCCCGTATCGTATTAACCCGTTAATGCAGAAGAAAGTGGATGCCGTCTTGGACCAGTATTTAGCGGCAGGGCTCATTCAGCATTCCACTTCTCCCTGGGCTTCTCCCCTGGTCGTCATCCCCAAGAAGGACGGATCGGTTCGCATCACCGTCAACTACAAACGACTCAACGCCCTGGTGGACTTGGATGGACAACCTCTCCCTCGGGTGGACGGTATCTTGGATTCTCTCTACACCGGGAAAGTGTTCTCCATCTTCGATCTCAATTCGGCCTTCCACCAGATCGTTTGTGACGAAGACACTGTCCCGCTCACCGCCTTTTGCACTCCCACGCAGTTGTTCGAATGGCTTCGGATGCCGCAAGGAGCCAACGCCAGCCCGTCTTGGTTCGTCAAGGTCATCAACAGAGTGGTGCACGGTCTGGAGCGTGTGCTTGCTTATCTGGATGATGTTATCTGTTTCGATGAGGAACCTCTAGGACACGTGCTCAACATGATCGAGTTTTTCAAACGGCTGCGCCAGTACAACCTCAAGCTGCCTCCAGGGAAGGCTCGTGTCGGCGCCACCCACGCCAATTTCCTCGGTCACACCATCTCCCCGGCTGGGGTTAGCCCTGATGGCGTCAAGGTTCGGGCGCTCACGCACATGCCGCCGCCGACGAATGTTAAGCAGCTTAGGAGCCTCCTCGGTGGCCTCAGCTACTACCGGAAATTTCTTCAGAATCTCGCCACCAAGGTGCGGCCTCTCAACTCTCTTCTCAAACAAGGCGTCCCCTTCAAGTACACCCCGGGCATGGTCAAGGTTGTCAAAACGTTGTTGAGCGAACTCGCGCGTCCCCCGATTTTGGTCTTCCCGGATTGGGCTGCGGTCGAGGACAACAGCCGTCCTCTCCGTTTGTGCTCCGACGCGTGCATTGACGGCTTTGGAGCCTCCCTGGAACAAGAACAACTCGATGGCTCGGTAAGACCCATTGTGTACATCAGCCGCGCTACTCTTCCGGCGGAGCGGAACTGGACTGTTCTGGATCTGGAAGCTGGTGGCATTGTTTGGGCCATTAAGCGCCTTCGGGGCTATTTGTGGTCAACCAAGTTCATCATCTATTCAGATCACAAAGCCTTAGAGAGCATTGGAAAGGTTGGAGAACACAACGCCAGGGTACAACGATGGCTCGAATTCCTGTCCAACTTCACCTACACCCTGAAATATCGGAAAGGTTCGGCAAACGGCAACGCGGATTTCCTTTCGCGGCTGCCTTTACCAGCACAAGACACGGACACAACCGGCCCCGATTGCATTGATGGTGTCGATCACGCTGGTGTCTTCCTCATTCGGGCTTGTGGACTCAACTATCACTCGTCGTCTACGCCGGAGGTCGGTTTGGGTGGGCTCCGCCCTCCCTGCTCGGCGGGTGTCTTTTCACCCCCAGCGCTACAGCCATCTGATTTTGGGGATTTCCGCCGTCATCACCCGCGCTTGCTGGATGTTCGATCGGACTCCCCGATTGATTATCAAGATTCTCGGAGGTCTTCGGGAGTCTTCGTGGTCTCACATGTTTCCACGTCTCCGGTGCCTGTTTCCTGTTTGGCTCCGGCTACGTCCCGCGGAATGTCTCCGGCCGCGTCTTTGGCGAATAGATATGTGCACGTCCTGTCTTCGCTTCCGGAGCGGGGACCGCTCATTTCTTCACGAACTCGGGCCAAGACCACCGCTGCTTCTGGAGGCACCGTCACCGGTCCCACCTATTTCGGACGCCAGCCGCGGGCTACCATCGTCCCTCGGGCATCGTCCACTGCCCGTCGTCCTAGCCGGTCCCGCTCGACAAACAAGACCATCCGGACCGGCACGCGTCCCCTGCCGTCATCTGCGACGTCAACGTCGGCGTTTTCGTCGACTGCCTCTGCGCCACAGGTGCCTTCGCCGGCATCGGCGCGCGCTGCATCCTCGGTTTTGCCCTCTATCCAGGTTTCGCCTGGGACTTCGCCCCGCTCAATGCCTCCTCCTGCGGTGACACCGCGGTCTGCAACTTCACCACTCGTTGAGGCCCCTCGTTCTCCAGCCTCTTCCGTGGGATCGCTTGTCTCTGGGTTGGAGCCGACTGACTTGGACCCCTCACATTTGCGAGCTTGCGTTCAGAGTTTCGGCACTGTGGACTGGGCTAGGGAACAACAGCGGGAGAGCGAATGCGTGGTGGCTATGCGCTTTCTGTCTCATGGCTCTCCCTTCCCCCCCCCTTCTGACTTGCTCACCCTTAGTGCCCCGCTCCGCTCCCCTCGGTTGGACGATGTCCTTGCGTTGGCGGCGAAAACCAGGCTGCACACGACCGATGAGAACGTCACCCTCCTCGTACATAAACCGGCGCCATCGCCGATCGGGCGCTCTGGCGGCAGGACCACTCGTCTACCGGATACTGGTGTGCCCCGTGTCTACGTGCCCATGTTGATGCGTCCGTGGGTCCTTCATGCCTGCCATATCGCCGCGTCCTTCCATCTTGGTGTTCATCGTACACAACGTCTGCTTGAGCGTTTCTACTGGTGGATTGGTCTGGATCGATCCGTACGCTGGTGGCTTCGCGCGTGTTTGGTGTGTCAAGCTCGCAAGACTTCGCGTCAAACCGCTCGGTGGCCCGTCATCGCTATGCCATTGCCACAGGGGCCTGGTACGGTCGTCGGCGTCGACTTCTTCGGCCCCCTGCCCGTGACTGCCAAGGGCAACTCCTACATTCTATTGTTCACAGACCGTTTCAGCCGGAGAGCCGACATGTTCGCGGTTACAGCGGCGGAATTTACGGCGAAAGGGACGGCTCACATCTTCGTCAACCAGTACATGACCAAGTGGGGATGTCCGACTACGTTATTGTCGGACAACGGACTGCAATTTTGCTCGAAGCTCTCCATGGCGATCTACGAGATGATGAAAATCAAGAAAGTCACCACCAGCTCCTACCACCCGCAAACCAACGGCGGCACGGAACGCGTCAATCACACGATGGCTCAGATGCTTGCGGTAGTCGTCAACGAACAGCAAAACGATTGGGACATACATCTCCCGCACGTTGAATTTGCCTACAACAATTCCGTGAACCAGTCGACTGGATTGGCGCCGAACGAGATCCATATCGGACGCATTCCGCGGCTTCCGCTTTCGGTCTTCGATCATCCAACGGTAGGTGGTCATCCCAACTCGAGTACTGCAACTTGGCTGTCGATCGTCAGCGCCGGGCCTACGACCTGGTCCGTGAGTACAACGCCCTGAAGATCTCGCGAGTCGAACGCCGTAATTCATCCCTGCTGGACGCCATCCACAAGCTCCCGCAATTTACTGTTGGCGGGTGGGCTTGGGTCTACAACACGGCTGCTACAATTCGACAGGGTGTGCGGAACGACACGGATCACCAGGTGCTCAAGGCCAAATTCGCGCTTTCCTGGACGGGGCCTTACAAAGTTCTTGCGGTGGGTCCCGCGTCGGCCGACGCCACCCCAGATGGAAGCCCGTTGGCGCGTAAACTCCTCTACCTGGACCTGCCTTCTGATCTTTCCGGCCCAGCAGCTCGATGTCGCGTATCTGTCCTTCGTTGCAAGCCCTGTCGCAATCCGTACGAGAAGGACGACCTGCCCCAATCTCTACCCGCTGAGCTTTCGCGTTATGTCCTGCACTCTTTCGGCGATAAATGTCCACCGTTTCACGTCACCGCGGATGATGTGTCGGTGCCTGTCGGGCGCCTCGAGGTCGACTACATTTCGGGACACCAATTGGTGCGGGGCCGTAGCGGCGTTCTCGCTGTCCTGTACCAGACGCATTGGCTAGGCCTGACTACTCCTTCTTGGGAACGGGAGTCCGACCTCGATCAATTCCGTCGACACATCCTCTTGTACTGGTCTCGAGAGGTCTGCCAAAGCAAGCAGGGTAACCGCACGTATCGAGTGGCTCGGACACGCGCGGCACAACGGGAGCTCGCCCGGAATCGTGGCGAACGCTATTTGCCTCCTGGGGCTGACCTTGTGCTTCACGCGACTTGGCTCCGTCGATTCAGCATTTCGCCCCTTCCAGTAGGAGCGCGGCTGTGGTACAAGGCCCGCGACGGATTATGGTGGACAGGACGTATTGGTGCTCATCAGGATGGCTCGTACATCGTTCGATTTCTGGATGACCCGGGCCCCAGCGTTCTCCCTCTGCCTGCGCACCTCTACTCCACCGCCTTGGACGCCGTCTGTGGATCGTGGTGTTTAGAAAAACATCGCTCGCGCCCTTTGGGCGACGCCCGGGATCGCACTCCTCCCATTACTGACTCCTTACCGTCGGCTGTTCCCAATATCTCTTCCTAGCGTCGCCGTTTTAGGTTCGAGCTGGTCTATCTTGGATTTTGTTTGTTTGTTCGTTTTTTTTTTTTTTTTTTTTTCTTTTCCTTCTTGTTTTCTTCGAGTGGTTTGCCTCTGAACACTTGGAAAAAGAGTTCCCCAAGTTTCGTCGGTGTTATTTGCCTCTGAACACTTGGAAAAAGAGTTCCCCAAGTTTCGTCGGTGTTGTTTGCCTCTGAACACTTCAACAACGAGTTCTCCAAGTTTCGTCGGTATGTTCGCCTCTGACCAGGCAAACCCCGAGTTTCTCGTGTTTCCCTGGGTTCGCCTTTCGCCAACTCATTTTTTTTAGCTCCACCGTATCGCCGAAGTGTCATCTAGGCTTGTTACTTCGGGCTTCCATCCCGTGGCGTCGTCTTCTCCCGTGGACATTCGTCGTCGTCCACACTTCGTTCCACTTCGTCTCCGTCATCGCTACCTGCCGGCGACGCCTTCATCATCGTCGAGCCCTTGAGTCGTTGTGTTGTTGTGTGTATCTCTGCGATTTTTCTGTGTTATCTGAGTCTTCCTGTGTTGTGCTTTGCCCGCGCGCCAGGGAAAGTTCGTCAGATCGCTTCTCAGACGTTGATCATTCATGCTTTGCATTCTTGGTTTTCATCAGGTCTTGCCGTGGCCGCCTCTCTATACGGTTTGAGTTCTCTGACACTCTGGAAATTGTTGTCAGTGTGTTCGCCTGTCATTCATTTCTCCTGCTCTTCTTTGACGCTTTCCTAGATTGGTTGCGTTGATATCTTCCCCTTTACGTCGCGTCCAGTATCAAAGGCCGTATTCGTTCGGAAATTTTGCTTGGGTTTTGAGTTTTGTTGCAGCATTTTGGGGCTCTCTCGGGTCGTCGCCCTCATTCCTCCCATTGTTATACGCGCGGGTGCGCGTAAACGAGTGGTGTGTGGCGTTTAGGTTTTGACTTTATTTCTCTTGCCGTCGTCTGTTGCGGATAGCGTGCTGTGCAGCACTACATATTTTTCTTGGCCTTATCCCTTCATTGATAGGAGCGTTGTCATGGAGATGTCGATGTGTCGTTTCGTGGCCGTTCGCATCCATCTTTCGTCTCAATGATGGTGTGGGGGTTGATTCGGGATGTTTCTACAACTCACCCTCCTTTTTGGATGTTTTGTGAAGAGTCATATCTTCGGTTCATGAGCATCAATCGTCAGCTAAAATCTTCGTTGTAGCTTTTAGGAGTTGAGCATTGATTTGAGTATAGAATCTGCATATATGATATTCAGGGTGGGCTAGTGTTAAGGAGTGTGGCTGCTAGCTTAAATAGGGTACATCTTATTGTTGATAGGATGTGGGTCGGTCTCAGGAGGTATACCCTTCAGACACCTACCCTCTTAGGATTTTGTCTAGTCTGCGTGCCCCCCTGAGGTGAAGTTGGATCCCCACTTCACCTCAGACCCTTGCTGATCGTCTCTCAGCAATAACAAGCAACTTTCTCATCTCTACGTGATCGTGGACAAGCGTGTCAACGACAGAACCTACCTTCATCTATCTCTAGGAGCAAGCTACCACCCACGGCTTCCCCTCCTTTAAACCAAACCATGGTTCAGGAATCTCCGTGGAAATCCAATTTTTATTTCAAACGCGTTGAACGGGGAGGCCTTGATATAGTCTACAGTATGGCTGTTCCGAGGTTAATATTCTCAAAGATGAATGAATGCATGAACAGGATGATGAACACATGAACAGGCAGCTACGGCTCGCTGCCAACACAAAGCACACACACCAGACACGCACACCCTAGCCACTCATGCCCCAGTTTACCATGCACCTTTCAGGAGGGCATTCTCACGGTCGATGGTTATGATGTATGCATACTTATGTCACCAAGCGGAGAAGAGCCTTTGGAAAGAAAAAACACACCACAACCGCTTCTTGCGCGACAACAGCAGAGGATCGATGCATAATAACTGGATGAGAGATTCATGAAGCTATGCATACCAACATATTATACTTGCGTGTGAGCGGTGTCAAAGCTCTGGGGATGCGGGTCTAGGTTTTGTGTCCGTCCTCTGCCGTTCTTTGCGTCTGAGCGAGATTGCCAGCTGCGAACACCTTGAGGGAGCGGCTGATCGGCGGAGCCGTTGGGTTTTTCAAGACGAGTTGCGGTGTTTTTTGCTGTGCTGATGTGCTGTAGTCTAGTAGAAGAGGGTGTTGATGCAGAGACGAGGAGTGATGCACCATCTGTGATATATCTTAAAACAGGAGGACAGAGGGGTGGATTAGCCTCCGAGGTAGAAGCCGCGCTGGCTAGCAAGCTTGCACGTTGGTAGCTGTTCGAGTGGTAGCAGTCGGTGTCCGTGCGGTTGTTATACCGTCGTGCGAGCTGTCCCTCCCTTCTGTCACGGGTGGAGATACAAAAAGCTAAAGATCCTTCCTGAATAAATTTGTAATCGGGCCAAAACACCCCTCAGAATATTTATTCGGGAACAAGGTAGATCCAGCCGGAAATTCCCGACCCATGGTTCGGGAATCTCCGCGCGGTATTTCAAACTCAAATTTCCGGGAATCCCAACAATCCAGTCAAATAATCCAGGAATCTCGAGTTTGAAATATGTCAAGTGCGTCAGCCAAAAGATTAGCGTTGGCTCGCAGATGAATGATGGGTTTCACCGTTTATTGGCGGGCTTCGCCCGCGTAATCAAATTCCTAAAAGCTCTGTCCCGGTACATTAAAAATTTGCCAAAAGATTCATGGTTCGTTGTGAAAGTACGCTAGCCCCTGTTCACCTGTTCAAGCATTGTGTTCCGGTATTGTGTTCCGGTATTGTGTTGCAGTTTTTTGCGTTGGTCGAGCGACATGGCTGGTGCTGCGGTGCTCGCTACCTACGCCCACTCCACTTTCTTTGCTAACCTGTCTCTCAAGTCATGGTCTCAACCATACAACATATGTTCCCCAGAAGCGACGGAGTGTCCAACAGACATGTCGTTCTTCGAGATAGATATTCCGTATACTGTATGTAACAGGGGAGCCACAAATGATATTCCCAGAACCTTCCCCAGACTGTACAGGACGTCGCACTTCGTTGCACCAAGTTGCACCACAATTTTTTTAACGCAACCAATATCGAAAAGTCACGCGCTCTCCCATCTTCCACACATGCGCACTTCCTCGCTTTTCCTCGTCCACACAACCTCTCAAAGGACACCAGCAACTGCACTGCGCATCGATCGGTCTACTCGGAGCTGCTGCTTGCTGCTACTGCTGTGAGACCAGTGAAACAGACGTTTGGATCTTGTCAGCGCTCACCTGCTTCGGTATATCTCCATGAAGCTCCCCGCTAGTTCTACGCTCCTGGGCCTCGCCATGGTGGCAGCGTTCCCCATCAAGACCATCACCGGTGCGTATACTCTGTACATCATTTCCTCTAAATATGTTTTGCCAAAAATTGTCGCCATATTTGACCAGATCAACCAGATGGAAAAAATTGCAAGCAAAATTTGCAAAGCACCCCGAGCATCTGTATCCTCCGCACATACATCCAGGCCAGCTATCGACAAGAACAGCGGAAGCCTAGCCCATACGTCCTCCACCGCACGGTCGTGGGTATATGGTCATGCGCCATGTGCTCCTACATTGATAGCGGGTGGTTGCCGTTGCTTGGGTCCAAGCATACCAGCTGCTCGCTGAGAGATCGGACACATGTAGATCTACAGCAGTATTGCATATGGCACGCAACTTGCGTGGTTGCAGTATCATTAGGTAAGACTGCTCACTCCGTATCGGGGAAGTTCGGCAGGCTTGAGATCATTGGCTGCGGCGGGTTAGATGTGCACCTGCCGCACCTATCTGTCCCGCTATACTGTATCTACGCTGTTATGGTTGACGTTTTCTGTGGCGGGCGATGTGCTCGTTGGGCTCGATATACTTGCTGTGAGGGTACAGTACATTCAACATTCGATGCCTTTTGAAGATGTGCGTATCCGCGTCCGCAATATTAATGATAATCACACTTTTTTTTGCTGCTTCGTTTGGCTGTATTTTTTTTTTTCTTAGAATAAGACACAACTATTTTTTTATTTTTCTTAATATGACACAACGAAACCATCTCTATCATAGAAAAAAAAAAAAAAGAGTCTGAGACAGATTAGCAATGGATTCATAGCGTCAGAAAGTACCTTTATGTGTACGATTTCCCAGACAGCATATAGGCACATCTCCCCTGCGGGTAACAGGCTCAACAAGACAGTTAGGTAGCTGTCTTGTGTGTCTCATATATGTTATGTTGGGAAGGTGCAGATGATATGTGTTAGGTACTGGTCGGGCGTTTTGTGTGTGGCACCCTAACTATTTTTGTTTTTTTGTGTTTTTTTACCGGGGTCATATGTGAATCCATATCATAAATACATATAATATGTTTGCATGTGATCCTTCTCTCACTCTGTGTGTGTGTTTTCCTCTGTACGGTGTATGGTGTATGTGTGCGTCAAGCCGATATGGATTAGCATGCGGCCGTTGTGCTCCAGAGGCAACGTATTTCG